>CAHIKZ030005131.1:322500-375000 GCA_903632075.3 Acanthosepion pharaonis
ATCGTGTCGGAGAGCGAATATTTTCTGCGAAAATTCAGGCCGCTAAATGTTGTTTAATACCGTTTATTATAAAACAGAGCATTACCTAAATATTTTGTATCTATAAAAAATGTATCAACATAAAATGTCTTAAAATAATTATCGGATATTTATACATATATATATATATATATATATATATATATATATATATATATATATATATAATAAGCCTTAAACACTAATATTCCATGGTCATAATTTATTCCATTGAAATCGTAAATAAATTATGACCATGGAATATTAGTGTTTCTTTTTTATTATATCCTTAGTCTGTCCTGGACATTGAGTTCTACCTGGATTCTATCATCTTGGAATATTTTTTTTTTATACAATATATTTGTATGTGTATATATGTATCTATATATATTTATATATTTTGCATATGTATGTGTATATTTACCATTAATATTATAAAATTTATATATATATATATATATATATATATATATATATATATATATATATATATATATACAGGGATAACACTTTCGTTTGGAGCGTTTCGATCTTTAGGACTTCATGTGATTAAAATTATATTTACACTGATGCAACTACATATACGCACAAATGAAGTTGGGAGAAACATATGGGAAAAATGTAACGGATACACATATTAATTTACCTTTCCTAAATATCATATGAAGTAAAACTAAGTGTCCATCCCAAATCAACTAATGAAAATGATCTCATAAATTTCTATTCTCAACATAACAACAAAATAAATTCTGGAATAATGATCGGATTGTTATACTATTCATATTCGGACTTCCTCATGTGTATTTTGATCTCGGTCCTATGATACAATGGCTAAGTGGGTAAAAGCGTTTGTTTGTGAATATGGTGTTTGTGAGTTCAATGTCTGAATCGGACAGTGTGTAATTACAATCGGAAACGGGCGATGTAAAAACTGAACAGTCCTAAATAAAATAAGTACTTGGCGATGTCCCCTAGATATGGGAAGTTGAACTAGAGCAGGAAGGAGGGTCTGGAGAATCTGATACTAACGGCTCGAATCGAGGGAAAGATAGACAAGGGAAAAACAACACATGACATACCTGGCATGCATAAGCAAGTGGATGACAGAACGTGGTCTGGGGGAGGTGGCAGAGGGACGTATCTTATTGAGACCTACAAGGGAGAGTGATAAGTGGAGAGCCATGATCTGAAAAGACACGGCACATAAAAAGAAAGAAAGAAGGATATTTCATAGCAAATATGATAGAAATCACGAACAAAAAGAAAAGGAAACTAAATGAAATCGGCTAGAGTATATTCCCAAAACATATATTTAAAAAAAAAAATTATCCGTGTCCCCTCTCCTTCAAGCTCATGTGTAATCGAATCAACGTAAAATGACGGACGAAACGCGTAACTCAAAAAGATTTTGTCATAGATTTCCCTAATATATTCTTTATAATACTTGGTACTCGTATGTTGAAACGGACGCCCTGTTTTTTTCTGTGTTGTTGTTGTCTATTTAAACAGTCTGTATTACGTCTATCTGTTTGCTGTTTTGTGACGCTCTACGTGACCGAGTGGTAAAGCACACCGGATCATTCAGTGGTTTCTCCTAAAAAGGGGGCGTATGATGGATTTCTGCCGAAAAAAACACTTTATTAACATTTCTCGAATACGCAGGCTATAATACCCACAATTTAAAAGGAAAAAAATGGGGCGTCTATTTCAAATATGAGTATCCGCAATATTAACGTTGAATTTAATGAAAAAAAAGTGTCGGATTAAAACTAAATCTACTAATCTTTTAAAAATCTAATAATATGTATAAAGAACTAATTAAGATCTCTTAACATGGTCCAGTGGATAAAGACGTTGGTTAGATTCAGTGACTAGACCCAAAGAGTTGTGAGTTCAGTACCAGGCTACAGAAAGAGAAATTAATTAATCCGGAAGAGGCGTGACACGTGGAACTAGAACAATAATCCCGGTGGAAGAAATAAAGGGTTTAGATCGAAAATCCAATCACTTGAAGAAAGCCGGAGCGTACAACGGCCGAAACGTTGTGAAATATGGCAATGAAGATTAGAACAACGAATAATGTAAATAAAACAACTACATGCAACATCAGCAAATACAAGGAAAACCACACAACAGTTAAAAACCTGAATACATACTTCCACACACAAACAGAACCACAAGGTAAGTACCCTAATACATTCTACGATACGCAAATACATCCACAAGGTAAGAACCCTAATACATACTACCACACACAAATACATCCACACAACAAATGCAATTACGAAAATATATTTAACAGCTCACAAACCTGCACAACAGACCACCACACCATAACACAAGACAAAGGTTCGAATAGACGCACATCCACAAAATTAATATTTACAGATACCACCTAGAACCCTAACCCAAACCAAACAACCATTACACATATCAAGGAAAACAATAGAAATTCCCCGACAATTTCTACACAAAATCCACATACAATCCGTACAGAAGCAACAAATCTAGAAACAAATGGAACACCCTTATAAGAAAAACAAACACACTTATATAGAGCCATCGAGAAACAACAACCCCAATTTTACCAAGAAAAACTCCCACTCGTTAGAAAACCCGAAATGTGAATATGTGGAAAGAAACAATCATTATTTTTAGAAGCCCCAGTCCGAACAAGAAGACCAGTTTAAATGACACAAAACCCCAAATAATAAACCTAGATACATATAAACTTACAGAGGAGGAAATCAACCTATTAAAATTAGGCCTAAAATTCTACCCTGCTCCGAAAAGTAATATAACAGACCTAAAAAAAAAGACCTTAGAGAATTTGAACGCAAATTCACACTAAAAGAAACATTTAATAATAACGAAAATATTACAGATGAGTCATTAGTAAAGAAATAAATCCAATTGCGTTCCAAACAAAAATAATAATGCTAATGAGCTAAACCTCGACCTACAAGAAAAATCCAAACATTCAACAACCTTACAAAGACTAGCTTTAGAGAGCATCCGAAGAAATAATAACATAAATACAAAAGAAGCAGATAAAGGCAACGCTGCAATGATCATGGACAAAATATACTATGAAACAAAAATTCTAGAGACCCTAGGGGACAAGAACAACTACAAATTAATTGATGCCAACATAGACAAAAATTAAAAAAATTCTGAGCAACACGTAATAAGATATTAACAAAAAGAACGAAGAGGATTTCCTAATAAACTTTCTACCAAAAACAAGCAATTTCTTCGGAGTACTAAAAATTCACAAATCGACTGAAATAAAAGCAGCTATCCAGACACAAAAATCTGAATACATTAGCATCCCAAACCCCAGTGACCTTACATTCAAAGTCATAGTAGCAGGATCAACCTGTCCAACGAGCAGACTCAGTAAACTAATAGACACAATGCTACAACCATTTACTAAGCAGATTAAAAGCTACATCAGAGACGATATTCACTTCCTTAGCCCCATACCACAAAAGGTAGATCCGGGAGCACTTATGGCAAATTTTGACATCAGTAGCCTATATGGCAATATACCCCATGAATTAGGTAAAAAGGCAATCTCATTTTGGATTGAAAAAACATCCAGAAACACTACATCCCAGATTCACTAAGGAATTCATTGTCGATAGTATAGACCTAATCCTAAACAATAATACATTTGAATTTGATCATAAAATCTATATCCAAACCGTAGGTACCGCGATGAGATAAAAAAAAATGGCACTAAAATACGCCACCGTAACATTAGCCTCCCTAGTAGAAAACCTCTATGAAGAGATAGAATAAATATATGAGGAAAATATAAAAAAAAAACAATTCACTAAATCTTGGAAAAGATACTTAGATGTTTGTTTTATTTTCTGGAAATCCTCACGGAGTGATATTGACCAATTCCACACTCTACTTCAGAACTTACACCCCAAAATCAAATTCACTCAAGAATATAATTTCAAAGATTTACCATTTTAGATATACTCATTAGAAACAAAAACAACCACATAATCACAGATATCTACCACAAACCAACAGAGACCCAATAATATTATCATTTCAAGAGCCATCACCTAAAAAGCTGACTGAAATCCAACCCCTATTCTCTAGCACGTAGGATTTGTACTATAGTGACTGACAAACACCTCCGAAAAACCCGCCTAGAAGAACTACATAAAACGCTCACAAAAAAAACGAGGCTACCCCACAAGGTTTTGAACTTGTAAAAAAATTCCTTTAGACCAACCACCAAATCCAAATAAAGGTAACGTCTAACAAACTCTAGCATATGTCTTATAATACAATAAAAACAATCCAGAACTATTTCCAGAAATTACAAAAAGTCTAGAAATACTTAGCAAGAATGACAAAATGAAAAATATACTAAAAACAACCAAAATAATTAAAAGCAAACTCCAATCTAAAAAACAAAAAAAAAAAAAACATTAACCTCATTCAAATTTAATCAACACACAATATAGGGAGTCACAAAATACAAAGAAACAAAAAACAACCCCCCCAAAAAAAAACAAAAAAGACAAACCAAGATGTGGGGGTTTGTGATATCATTATAGAAGGAAACTTCTACACCTTTGAAAACCCCAAAACGACATTCATAATAAATAAAAATTTAAACTGAAACTCCAAAAATGGGATTTATGCACTCAAATACACAAAATGCAAAAAGTCATATATAGGTATCAGCCATCAACTGAACAACAGAGTCTCCCTACACATAAAATTACCAGACAACAGAAAACTTTTTGTATCACAACACATCTTCAAATGTAACCAGGGAAAATTTTCAATTATGCCAATATATCAAACAGACAATTATTCTTACCTACAAATACAAGAAAAAAACTTCATAAACAAATTTAAACCAGAACTAAATCGATCATAACCCCAAATACAAAAATACACAACATACACACATAATGGCCAGATACAGTGATCAAACCACTCACATACATGTACGGACACTCCCATGCGGGTGTCTGTGGAACACGAATATATATATATATATATATATATATATATATATATATATATATATATCAAGAATAATGGTCTGCTCACGAGCACACACGCAAACACTACACAACATAGGAAGTGTGTGTATGTGTATCAATATATATATGTATGTATATGTGTATGTATGTATGTATGTATATGTGTATGTATGTATGTATATGTGTGTATACTAATTCCTTATAATAAAACAGTATGTATGCATGGAGACGGATTATGCGTATACATGCGCATATTAGAATATATATATATATATTTTGTTCAATATTTTTTGTTTTTTAATATATTGTTCAATATATATATATATATATATATATATATGCAAAAACAAGACTGCCCACACAGGCACACACGCGAACCCTGCACAACATAAGAAGTGCGTGTATGTGCGTGTGTGTATGTTTGCATATATGTATGCGTGTATGTATGTGTATGCTAGTTCCTTATAATAAGAGAGTATGTATGTATGGAAAGGGAGTTTACATATACATACGCATAGTAACAAAAACAATCACAATAGAAAAGAATGGAAATAGATCTAAGAACACACAGGGGTCATTAAAAGATAATAATACAGATATCTTTCCTCACCTTTTCCCGGACCAATCTTAATTGTTTTATTATTACCCTTTAAGCAGAAGAACTTTCTCACTTCCAGTTCAAGGAAGACATTTGTGTCACTACCGCACAAAAAAGAGAATGTTTAACATCGAGAATGATTAACATCGAAAAACATAAGGCAAATTAATTCATTTTAATATGTGGAAATATCCACTCTTTGCCTGAAGAAAGTCCCTAGACACGAAACCTGTGTGGCAAAATCATGAAAAATAAAGAATGGTATAACTATATATATTTAAAAAAAAATATCCACATTACAAAAAAACACGTTTGCGGTTTCTCTTTTCTTTTTAATATATACACTTTTCTCTCGTTGGAACAACTGTAACCTCTTTATATATATATATATATATATATATATATATATATATATATATATATATATATATATTGTGGATATGGCAATGAAGATGAGGACTATTTTAATCCGACATTTTTTTAATTAGTGTTATGGGATCTTACCAATAATAATAATAATAATAATGGACTGTTCCATACTTAATAAATACTGCGCCTCAGGGTAGGCAAGAAGTCAGTCGAATCAGTACTTTTTGAGCGACTGTTCGGTTCAACTCTCTTTCCTACGGGCGGGAGGAACCCGATGGAGGCTACGCCGAAGGGCGGAGTCTCCTTATGGGGGGAATTCGGCCCAGAACCCGTTCATACGGGTTCAAATGGGCTATTTTTGGCCGAGCCTAATGGCTCGGGAATTTACGTTAAAAGGCCTTGTGCCACATGACACCCTCGTGGGGGTGACTGAATATTGTCAGTCGAATCAGTACTTTTTGAGCGACTGTTCAGTTGCACTCTCTTCCTACGGGCGGGAGGAACCTGAAGGAGGCTACGCCGAAGGGCGGAGTCTCCTTCGGGAGGTCGCTCGGTCCTGAACCCGTTTATACGGGTTCAAATGGGCTATTTTTTGGCCGAGCCTAATGGCTCGGGAATGCCCACGTTAAAAAGGCCTTGTGCACATGACACCCTCGTGGGGGGTGACTGAATATCGTCAGTCGACTCGGTATTTTCTGAGCGACTGTTCGGTTAAACTCTCTTCCTACGGACGGGAGGAACCCGAAGGAGGCTACGCCGAAGGGCGGAGTCTTCTTCGGGGAGGTAGACCGGCCCTAAACCCGTATATACGGGTTCAATGGGCATATTTTTGGCCGTGCCCACGGGCTCTGAATTCCTACGTTAAAAAGACCTTGTGCCACATGACACCCTTGTGGGGGGTGACTGAATATCGTCAGTCAGTCAGTAGTTCGAGTCAAGAGTCGAGTCAGAGGCAGTCCGAAACAGAGTCGCGTTCAGACAATTACTGCAAGACATTGGAATAGTGATACTGGTCGAAACTACATTGTTCTCCCTACTAAACCTGATTGTTCATACTAACACTTTCTACTTCTCTGTATATATTCCTGTTTGTAATATATCTGTGTTATTCCATATACGTGTTCGAGTTCTTCTTTATTGGTTCTACCTTGGACTATCACCGTGGTACAAGGAACCGGACCATAACAGTTAGTTAAAGCATAAAAATAACATCCGCTATAGTAACGTTTAAGCAATGGAGGGATGTATGGCTGGCCACTCGTATCCGAGGATGCCCGTTTTGGGCGGCTAGCCGATCCTTGTTGCAGACGCCTGCTCAGGTACATTTGTATTTGTTCAACACTCACAACTTAGTGACTTTTTTTTTAGCGGGGAAGGGCTTCCTCTGGAGTGATCAGTCCTTTGAACGAGGCCAGCACACTCAACCTCTCAGTCACGATGACTTGGGATTTCGTGCTAGCACAACCATTGCCGGCACCCAAATCTGAGATCGCCTCCTGCAGATCAATGGCATCAAGAAGTGTCATTCCGGACAAACTGACCATACTAAGATTCCAACCCGGGTGTCATGAACGTTCTAAGCACACAGCCATGTGCTTGCTTGAAGCAATATATAGCAATATATATATATATATATATATATATATATATATATATATATATAGTCGACTCTCCCGTCGATTTCGACGTATAAGTCAGTCAGTTTCTGCCCGACAACAACACTATTTTTATAGATGAAGGTTTCTGTCCTGCTATTTTGAAGGATGAATACAGGGACCTGGGGGAGAAGGAACGACCCACCGCAGGTTTTAATTCAGTTATCCTTCACCTAGAAGTTGCCGTAGGGCTATAGAACCCAGTCTGTCCTGCTACCCGATAGTTGGCGGGGAGAAGAAAGAGGATTCATATCTTTCCTAATAGCATACGTGCTAATACGGAATTCGAACTCGGCTCTGCGATTCTTCAATCAAGCCGCTATCCATTACTCCACCGTGCCTCTCTCTCTCTCTCTCACTCTCTCTCTCTTACACACACACACACACACATATATATATATATTACAGTGACGTTCACCCTGTAAAAGGCCCAAGAGTCACTGAAGCTAGAGGGTTACAAAGTAAGAGGCATAACCCCAAGCAAGATGATAATTCCACCAAATCGCAAGTTGATGGGTTACCAAATATGAAAGAGAAGGAAAAAATTTCAGTAAGAACCGGGAACCCACACCTAATCAGAAAACAACAGATAAATCTCCTGTCCTGTTTAAAAGATTAGGGAGGTGTGTGAACCGGGCGATAGGCAACGTATTTTTCATGTCTGGCGACAATCTTTAGGCCAAGTGTATTGCGTTTTGGCTTGACTATTTATATCTGCTGTCTAATGGTGCATTACGGGTAATTAGGTCTATTGTATTATCCCAATGGTTACTGGGTGGACTGCAGGAGGATATTCACTAAAAATAATTAGTTATAGTTACTTTTTAATGATTTAGTTAAGCTTTTCCCATTATATGTTGTTTATTATTATTATTTCCTTAACTTATGCTTATCTGTGCGTTCGATGCTTTTACTTAGTTTAATATTTATTTAATTTGTTTACGTGTAAACACACTCACAACTTAAACTATAAAATATTATTTAGCTTAAAAAAGTAAATAATTTTTTCGAAAGTTAAGCAGCATCGCTTGAGAATGGAACAAAAACTTTAATTTTAAATTTAATTTAAGGTTTAGGTTTTGGTACTGAAACATGATAATTTCTGTGTCGTGATGAATACATGCTTTAAATAATATTATAGTAATTATATATATATATATATATATATATATATATATATATATATATATATATATATATATATATGAATGTTTGTTTGTTTTGTTACAAAAGATACCAAGCATAACAATTAAGAGATCTGTAGCTCCTGTTCATCGTTTGATGTAAAAAAAAATAATGAGGTTATCATATCTCGTCTTTATCTTATCTCTTGTTTAATCTCAAGTAAACTGCCCCACTAACTGAGGAATGAAATGTTTTAAAAGCTACTCAGACTACTGATAGTATTGTTACTGCTGCTACTATTAACAGCATTCATAAAACTAGGCCGATTTTTCAGAAAATGTACGTCAAAAGAGAAATAAAATAAACGGCCCCGGGAAAGAAATTAGTGTAAAGACATGAATATGTACTTTTATTCAAATATATTGGTGGTTTTCATCGTTTTTACAAGTAGTTTGTTTGCTTGTTTGTTTTTAGGAAGTCCCAAGCGATGAAATTGTCTCTCTTACTTGACGACGGTTGTATAAATATGATTCAGTTAAAAATTCTCATTTCCAAAAATGATTTCGCAAAATCATCATCAGAATTGAGATCATAAAACCAATCTTTCTTTTTTATTTGCCGTGTTCTTTCAGGGCGTAGGAGATCATGCCTCTCCACTTCCCCCGATCCCTTGTAGTTGTCAATAAGTGTCACCCCTCTATCCCTCCCAAACCACGTTCTGTCATTCACTTGCTCAAGCCCGCCAGGTTTGACATGCGTTGCTTCTCATTGTCTCCCTTTCCTTCTATTCGACCTGTGAGTATCAGATTCTCCAAGCCCTCCTTTCTCATTACGTGTCCCAGGTACTTCAGCAGCCTCTTCCCGGTGTTAAGTATAAGCCTCCTCCTTGTTTGAATCCTCTCCGTCATCGCTGCTCACACGCTCGGTCCATGATATCCTTAGCATCCTTCTGTAGAACCACATCGTTCGGTTGGCAAGGTCGAATTTACTGCTTATGAAACCTTGCCATTTTTTGTGGCTGAGAGGTTAGGCACGTCAAGCTAAATGACGGTTCCGTATAGGATGCAGGTTCGAATCCTGTCAAAGGACGAATATTTTCTATGAAAATTTCTCGGACATTCAGGCCGGTAAATGTTATTTAATACTGTTTATTATAAACAGAGCATTTACTAAAATACTTGTATCTATAAAAAGAATGTTAAACATAAAAATGTCTTTAATAAATTGTCGGACTTTGTCCATTTCTTAATATATATATATATATATATATATATATATATATATAATTTCATATATATATATATATATTGTAGATCATAAAATATATTTTTGATCATTTTTCTATATATATTATTTTAGTGTTGCATTGACTGTCATTTTCTTATAAAAATGTATTATTGCTCATTTTGTTATAATCATGTACAGTTGATTTTTATTTTGGGGTTTACTATTTACCCATAGATGGGACCCTAACAGGTGCTACCACCCCGAGTCAGGATGAACCTGAGAAAAACATCAATTAATAGGACGTTCCATGCTCCTCAAAATATCAAATATCGGGATCAGAGGTCTTGCTGCTGGATGTGGTTTATCGTCATACCCAGGACTTCCAAAACAGAAACTATGATATCTAATTGGAATGAAGCATTATGTCACATACACTGAATCCATCATAAAAATAAGGATGTCGAATTAATAAATTAAACGCTTTAATTCTTTGGTTTATGGGTCAGTTGTAACACATTTAGTACAGGAGAAAATCAAATTGAACATAGAATATGCTGCACTAGAGATAGTTTCGCCCAATACCTCAAGATGCTACACAACTAAAACATTAACTTAAATTCTCATGTTCTTAAACAGCCTCGTCATATCAAGACTTTCAGGTGGATGTCATGGAGGTCACCAAAGTTATTAAGAAATATCTAAATTGTCAGCTGTATGCAAACGCTTTCTCAGATTAACTTATTAGTATTGAAGATTGTATGTAATAGCGAGGACCACCCTTTTCGAAACTCGTTCACTGGCGCTACATATTTACAAACGAAGAATTGTACCCAACAATTGAAAGCATATCACTTGAGGACTTTCAACCACCATGAAATTAAGATGTCGTTCCAAAGTATTTCTAACAAAAGATTAGGAAGGTTAACACTGGAAAGAGCTATAACAGTTACTGGATTTGAGAAAACTGTTTTCCTGAAAATTTATTTTAATTGAAAGATTTTTAGAAATTTGAACCGACAGTAAAACTGGCTGCTCTGTCAGTGAATGTCAAATGTTTCCTTATAAGGAAACGGCTATTGTTAACGTTACCATTAATATTGTTCGAATCAGAATTAGACAGCTGCATTTTCTGAGAGAGAAAATTAAGCTTGGAGAAGTTAACACTCACAGGGCACATTGAAGGCAGGAACGAAAATTGCCTGTATAAATGGATGGCAATGCTGGTACTGGGTGGGAGAGTAAAACGACAGATATTGCTAAGAATAGGATGTTGTGGAGAGTCATGATCGAATGTTCTGATATTAAGTGGGTTGGTTATGTCTTAAAATGTATTGCAACTGCGAAGAAATCATCGTCAATATTGGGTTCACTTTTATGATGGACTTGTACCGACATTAATTACATTTAATAAATAACAATAACTACACAAAGAACATCATTGGAAAATTCGTAAACTTAAGGAATTAGCACATATGCTAGGTCACAATTATCTCCTGAGTCGACCAAGCATAGAAATGAACACAACATAGGAAACATTATTATGGAGTGCCAGAGAAAAGCAATAATAACAACAGAAAAAATTGAATGGAATCGCTGGTAAAAAACGTACAATGATAACAGCAAAAATTGCAGTATGAGCACTGGTAAAAATGGTTGCTGAATACATTAGGTTTATAATACCAAGAAATTCATACACAAGGACACATGGCACAGTGGATAAAGGCGTTAGTTAGATTCAGTGACAGGGCCCAAAGAGTGTGAGTTCAATACCTGGTTAAGGTGGTGGAAAACATGGAGAGGGGAATTAACAGGAGATAACTGATATCCATTAGATATGGCACGTGGAACTAGAACAGTCTACCCCAGTGAACGAAATAAAGGGTTCAGTTCGATATTCCAACCACCTGAACAAGGCCGGAGCGTACAACGGCTGAAACGTTGTAATAAATATGGCGACAAAGATGAGGACAATAGTCCGAACAATGTAAATAATGTTCATAATACCTCATCTCAGAAATATAGACAGATACTGAAGGGCCGAAATGTTGTGATAAATATGGCGACAAAGATGAGGACAATAGTCCGAACAATGTAAATTGTGTACATAATACTTCATCTCAGAAATATAGACAGATACTGAAGGGCTGGCAAAAAGGACTTCAAATAATGTAATAAATCAGAAACATGATTGGCAAAGATGAGGGCAATAGTCCAATTAATGTAAATATATTACATAATACCTCATCTCAGAAATATAGACAAATGCTAAACAATAACTATTCACCCTCACTCAGTGTATTAGAGTATATTGCTCAATTAGTAAAAGATAGGAAGTTGTGAAGAGCCTAATCGAATGTCCTATATTAAACGAGTCGATAATGTTTTGAATTTATTGCAACTGTCAAGAAATTGTTAATATTGGGTTATATTTATCATTGTCTTTTGCCACGATTGGTTTAGAATTAGAAAAATAAGCATGGCTGTACACCGCCTGTATATTAGAGTATATTGGTCAATTTGCAAAGAACTGGAAGCTATGGAGGGCTATGACTGAATACACTGATATTAAACGAGTCGAAAATGTCTTAAAATTCATTGCAACTGTCAAGAAACCGTCAATGTTGTTCAGTTCAACATTCCAACCGCCTGAAGAAAGCCGGAGCGTACAACGGCCGAAACATTGTAAGAAATATGGCGACAAAGATGAGGACAATAGTCCGAATAATGTAAATAGTTTGCTAAAAAGATGTTTAAATTTTCTTACTTGCCCGATTTTGCCATTTCTAATTCTTAGTTCGACTTGCTGACAGCCATCTCCTTCCTTAATAAAGAACAAAACAAAATACAAACCATCGTTTTCGGAAGGAAAAAAAAAACAATATTTCGAAAGTTCTTTATCTCTGAAATTATTAATTACTGAGGAAAACGGTTTTGACACGTCGAAGTAATTAGGAGAACAGAAATAAAAACTTAGTTTTCATAAGAGAGACATCTTGATAAAATCTAATTGATTTTAAATGCGACACATGACCGGACGGCTTTATAATTCTTTTTTTTTTTTCAAATTCAGATATCGTCCTGCCTAATTTTATGTCCCAGAAAAAAAGCTATCTAATTCTGATTCTGAGTAATGGCAACAGCAATAATAGCCGTTTCCTTATAAGGAAACATTTGACCTACAATGGCCGAACAGCCAGTGTTACTCTCAGTTGCAATTTCTAAAAATCATAAAAATAATTTTTCAGGAAAATAGGTTTCTCGAGACGACAAATTATTATAGTTCTTTCCAGTACAAACCTTCTTAACTTTTTGCTCGAAATAATGTGGAACGACGCCTTAAGTATATCATTAGATCCATTTTAAGTGCTCAAGTGATCACGGCTCTTCCCAACTTCCAATTATTTGCAAAATAGCCTACACACTCTAATATACCGCCGGTGAACAGCCAAGTTTATATACTAAATCTAACGAATCCTGATAAAAAGAAGACCCAATATTAACGGTTTCTTGACAGTTGCAATGAATTTTAAGACATTTTCGACTCGTTTAATATCAGTGTATTCAGTCATAGCCCTCCATAGCTTCCAGTTCTTTGCAAATTGACCAATAAACTCTAATATACAGGCGGTGTACAGCCATGTTTATTTTTCTAATTCTAACCAATCCTGGCAAAAGACAATGATAAATATGACCCAATATTAACAATTTCTTGACAGTTGCAATAAATTCAAAACATTATCGACTCGTTTAATATAGGACATTCGATTAGGCTCTTCACAACTTCCTATCTTTTACTAATTGAGCAATATACTCTAATACACTGAGTGAGGGTGAATAGTTATTGTTTAGCATTTGTCTATATTTCTGAGATGAGGTATTATGTAATATATTTACATTAATTGGACTATTGTCCTCATCTTTGCCATCATATTTATTACAAGGTTTCAGCCCTTCAGTATCTGTCTATGTTTCTGAGATGAGGCATTATGTACACTATTTACATTATTTGGACTATTGTCCTCATCTTTGCCACCATATTAATTACAACGTTTCAGCCTTTCAGTATCTGTCTATATTTCTGAGATGAGGTATTATGTACACAATTTACATTGTTCGGACTATTGTCCTCATCTTTGTCGCCATATTCAGCACAACATTTCGGCCCTTCAGTATCTGTCTATATTTCTGAGATGAGGTATTATGCACACTATTAACATTGTTCGGACTATTGTCCTCATCTTTGTCGCCATATTTATTACAACGTTTCAGCCTTTCAGTATCTGTCTATATTTCTGAGATGAGGTATTATGTACATTATTTACATTGTTCGGACTATTGTCCTCATCTTTGTCGCCATATTTCTTACAACGTTTCGGCCGTTGTACGCTCCGGCTTTCTTCAGGCGGTTGGAATGTTGAACTGAACCCTTTATTTCGCTCACTGGGGTAGACTGTTCTAGTTCCAAGGAGACATAACACAGTGGATAAAGGCGTTAGTTAGATTCAATGACAGGACCCAAACAGTGTGAGTTCAATACCTGGTTAAAGCAGTGGAGAACTTCGAGAGGGTAATTAGCAGGAGATAACTAGCAACTGGCATCCATTAGACATGGCACGTGAAACTATAACAGTCTACCCCAGTGAGTGAAATAAAGGCTTCAGTTCGACATTCCAACCATCTGAACAAGGCTAGAGCGTACAACGGTCGAAACGTTCTAATAAATATGGCGACAAAGATGAGGACAATAGTCCGAATAATGTAAATAGTGTACAATATCATCTCAGAAATATAGACAGATACTGAAAGGCCGAAACTTAATAAATATGGCGACAAAGATGGGGGACAATAGTCCGAATAATGTAAATAGTGTACATAATACATCATCTCAGAAATATAGACAGATACTGAAAGGCCGAAACGTTCTAATAAATATGGCGACAAAGATGGGGACAATAGTCCGAATAATGTAAATAGTGTACATAATACCTCATCTCAGAAATATAGACAGATACTGAAAGGCCGAAACGTTGTAATAAATATGGCGACAAAGATGGGGACAATAGTCCGAATAATGTAAATAGTGTACATAATACCTCATCTCAGAAATATAGACAGATACTGAAGGGCCGAAACGTTGTAATAAATATGGCGACAAAGATGAGGACAATAGTCCGAATAATGTAAATAGTGTACATAATACTCAGAAATATAGACAGGTGTTTTCAGCATCTTAACGGAAGTCGGAAAATGTGACACCGAAATCTGAAGGCGCGTTTGAATAGCGAAAGTTGCGTTTCAAAAAATAAGCACAGTATCATGAAACAGGAAAATTTCGTTAGAAACAAAGAAAAGCGTACTAAACCGTTATTTAATATCAATTCTCCTATATAGCTGTGAAAGATGCATAATCTCCTCAGAGATGACGAAGATACTTGAGGCAACAGAAATGTTGCTCTTCAGAAGGATGCTGAGGATATCAGAAAGTTTGTAACGAGGATGTCTTAAGTAAAACGGAAACAAAACTGACGCTTATACTTAGAATTATAAAGAGATCATTGAAAATTTCTAGGGAGACATTCTAATGAAGAAAGACGGCTGAGAGAACCTGACACTCAAAAGACATAATGAGAACAAGAAAGACGCTGTACATCTTAGTAAGCGTTGTCATTTCACCATTCTCCATTCCCTGTTCTGCCATTAATTTACACAAACTCGTTAGACAGGATATTCGTTACTTTTCTCTGTACTCCTTGCCCTCTGTAAGCCCTATGCGTGTCGAATTCGCAAAGCCCTCTTTCTTCGTTATGCGTCTGAGAAATTTCCACTCTGTTTTTTTTCTGATTTTAAATAGAAATGTATTCTTATAACCTTTATTTAACTCTTTACATGTCCTCCATCCATACGATTATTGCGTTTTTGAGCAAACATGACCGTCTTTTTATTTCTACAGAGTGTTCCATAATTTTTGAAACAAAATAATCGGACACACATCAAGGTGTAAAAATGATACACTAATAGAAATTAGATTTATTGAAAGGTAAAAGTGGAGTAATGGATAGCGACTCGAATTGAGGAAACTGAGAGCCGAGTTCGAATTCAATTCGAATCCATTACATTCACTTAGGTGCTAATACCCTTAGGCAAGGTATAAATCCTCTTCTTCTTCTCACCAGCTGCGTAAATAGAAGGACAGAGCGGATTCTATAGCCTTTGATGGCAAAGGGTCTACTGCAGAAATGGCAACCTACTGCGAGAAAAATCTGCCTAGTTAGTCGTGTATCCAAAGATACATGATCGCCTAAGCGTGTATCACGCATGGCACATAACTGAATCGGATAGACGTGATCAAATTCCAGTCGAATCCATTACATTCAGGGCACATAACTGAATCGGATAGACGTGTTCAAATTCCAGAAAGTCAATCCATTAGTCATATTCATGATTTACGTTCTAATACCCTTGAGAAAGTCGAATCCATTACATTCCTCTTCTTCTCCCCTATGGGTAAATAGCAGAACAGACCGGGTTTTGTAGCCTTCGATGTCAACTGGTCTACCGCAGAAAGAAATAGCAACCTACTGCGAGAAAAAATCTGTATCGAAAGATACATGATCGCCTAAGCGTGTATCACGCATAGCACATAACTGACTGAAACAGATGACATTTTAAGATCTGCAGCTATTTAGTCTCAAACAAACAAAAAATGTCAAAAGGAAACAAACTAAAAATGTCAAAAGCAACCCGAAATAATGTTCTTTTGACGACGCCGTTGTATGCAAACTTGTTGACAAAGCGTGCACATTACCCCAGGGTGATCGTTTAAATGTTCTCAGTTATAACTGCCATCAATGCAGCAATGGTGTCACAGTTGCCCTGGTGTCTTTCAGCAACTCCCAGATGAAGAAATCTGGGGAATTCATGTCAGGTGATTGAGGTGCCCATTCCACTTCAGCTTTGCGGCTTATGAGACACTCTCCAAACTTTTCACGTGGGTATGCCATCGTAACATTAGCAGTGTGAGCAGGAGCAACATCCTCCAGCAACCACTGTTCCTCCCCATCAAGTTGCTCACGCTTCTCAACGTCTTTTGTGAAGCCGCTACATTGCTTCAACAATTATGAAACACACTGTAAGTATTGTGTAAATTTTATTTGTTCGTTTGGAGGCATATCGCCACCTTATGGGTTATTTAATGCGAAAATATCTTGGGAGCATTATTAATTTCTTTGACAAAAAAGAAAGGTAATACCGGTATTTTTTTTTCTTTTACAAAACATGTATTGCTGTCAATATTTTTTCCCTTAGACAAATATATTACTTGTAATTGTTTTACTATGAAAATGTATTGCCGGTATTTTTACTATAACGTTATTCTTTCATAGTGGTTTGATCCCAGTTTGGAGGTTCATTATTTGCCCATATCTGGGCAAAATATCTGGGACCCTAACAGGTGCTACCACTCCGGGTTAGGGTGGACCTAGAGACAACTGCAATTAAAAGGTGGCTCCACGCTCCTCAAAATATTCCGATCAGAGGCCTTGCTACCGGATGAAGATTATCGTTATACCCAGGACGGTATAAATTTTGAGTTTCAACGCATAATCTAACATAATGTCAATTATATAATTTTTTTTTTTTTTGAACTGTTACCAAACTGATGAAATGTTGACTACATTTTAAATTTCGATTCATTTTAGCCGATAGAAATTCGAAAACGTGAACGCGTAGCTACGTTAGGATTACTTTTTATACATAAGTGCGTATTATCCACAAAATATTTAGGATCCTTTTTCTTTGGGATTGAAATAAAATGAATAGATAAACTAGAATAATGAATTCTGACAGCTGTGTAAAGAATAATCCAGTTTTATGCAAGCTACGGAGAAACAGGCATTAGTTACAAGAATGTGTGAATGTTTATCATGTTTCTCTTCCACAGGCTTATTGCAATTTGGTCAGACCATTTCCGTGTCACTTTCTTTAATTATCTCATCCTAAACAAGGCAATAAAGCCACTAACACGCAAGGAGTTACTAAGTATGAACGAGTTATGCGGGAATATTCAGCACAGATCTCGCTTAAATTAAAACATGACAATATAAATGTGAAAAGTTTAAACAAAAAACAAAATCTTGTATATATATATATATATATATATATATATATATATATTCTTAATACAAGTTTCGCATATATCTACTTGCAAAATAGTGGGTACCTAAAACAATATAAATTTGTACTTATTTCTTTGGAATGGTACGTCTTGTTACTTCAAGGAGCAAAAAGAGGAAGATTGACTTTCCCGCCTAACGATGTATTCGTGCAGGTCTGAATTTCGTAGCTTACTTAGGATTGCATTTCATTTTATTTTTAAGTATATTTATGGTACTTTTTCTTTGTTATTTCAAATAAAATCATGAATTCTGACAGCTGTGTAAAGCATAATTCAGTTTTATGCAAGCTACAGAGAAACAGACATTAGCTACTGGTATGTGTTAATGTTTATAATTTTCTTTCTCCTTATGTAAGTTTTTTTGCCACAAGCTTATTGAATTTTTGTATAAGCCTTCTCGTGCTGTTGGTCTAAAGTTGTCTAAAGTGTGTGTCTAAAAACACTAAATTAAAACTATATAAATTAAATTATTACGCGATGCGAATCGAAAGAAAACTTGAACAAATATTTAGGTGCTAATGATTCTAAAAAAAAAACAAAAAACAACTGTGCGCATTATACACGAATTTCTTTTTAAAATTGTACCCAAAATAAGAGGTGCGAATTATGCACTGATGATTATGTTTTCGCAAACTTGGACCATGGTGTTTGCAATAACCGGAGATTCAAAAGGAATGTGTTTCCATTGACACCGCTATTATTTTAAATACCTTCACTCCTCGGCAATGTTTATACTTTTAAAAAACGATGATTAGCATTTTAATGAACTCGAAACATCTGAATGGGAATTTATGCATTTTTTGTTCTCGATAATTCACAGTAAAAATAATAAACACTATTTATTTTTATACAATAAGATAATCGGCAAAACATCAGTGCTTTGATTCGAACTTTATAAAATGGTAAATAAAAGGGAATTCCCTTTTTGTTGGTTCACATATTTTAATAATTCCGTAAAATTAATAAATATATGGATAAAAAATTGTTTTCATATTTGTTTCTTTATGAATTTGTAAATGATGAATACTGCATTGCATTAGTTTTAATTGTATTAGTTTTTTTAGAATGTTGTAAATATAAAATTATTCTTGACGATAAACAACAATCTAATAAATAAATAGTGTTTATTATTTTTGTTGTAAAGTCTTAACGACAACAAAAAGTGAATGTATTCACCGTCATCATATGTTTAGGTTTTCTTACAATTCTAATAATCACGTATTAGGGGTGAAGGTAGTTATAAAAATAATAGGGGCGTCAATGGAAAAACTGTCCTTTTAACATACCGTTGTTTTTTTTTGGGGGGGGGGGGCTAGCAGACACGAAGGTTCAAGTTTGTCATATTTGTTTTTATTAAAGAGGGTGTGTGTGCTAACCCCTAGTCGACAACGTCTCACACCCAATATACGCAATAAAGCCACTAACACGCAAGGAGTACCAGTGTAAGATTCTGCCATACTGATATGAGGGTAGGTTGATATTTCATGTCTTTTAGAGAATAAATAGTGCATTCGTAGCGAAAACTGCAGCTTGATGGGATTAGTACTGATACTAAGAAATAGATTCATAGTATTTAAAATTTTCTGAGCATTTAGTTTTTAAATCATCTGAAAAATATACAGAAAGACCTCATTTCTGCAGTTTTTGGCTTACAAACTGACTTCCAAATTTTACTCTTTCAAAAATAAATCCAAATAAATTTGATATATTTTATATTAGATAGAGTGAATGGAAAATATATTCAAACCAGAATTTTAATTACGAATCACCAGAAGCAATATATATATATATATATATATATATATATATATATATATTTACAGTATTCAGTAAAAACTCTGTAAAAACATGGTAAAAGATTACAAAAAAGGCTCAGTCAGTTATGTGCCATGCGTGATACACGCTTAGGCGATGATGTATCTTTGAATATATGACTGACGAGGCAGATTTTTTTCCTGCAGCAGGTTGCCATTTCTTTCTGCGGTAGACCAGTTGCAATATACGTCTATAGAATCTGGTGTGTACTGATATTTACCCATAGCTGGGTATGGGGGCGGGGAAGATGAGGTTTCATACTATTGTCAACGGTATTGCACGTAAGGGAATGTGATGGATTCGACTGGAATTCGAACTCGGCAGTCCGATTCAGTTATGTGCCATGCGTGATACACGCTTAAACGATCATGTATCTTTCGATACATGACTATCGAGGCAGATTTTTTCCTGCAGTAGGTTGCCATTTCTTTCTGCGGTAGACCAGTTGCCATCCAAGGTTATAGAACCCGGTCTGTTTTGCTATTTACCCATAGCTGGGTGTGAGGAAAAGACGAGGATTCATGCATTTCCCAAGGGTAAGTGAATGTAATGGATTCGACTAGAATTCGAACTCGTCTCTCCGATTCAGTTATGTGCCATATCTGATACACGCTTAGGCAATCATGTATTTTTCGATACATGACTGACGAGGCAGATTTTTTTTCCGCGGTAGGTTGCCATTTCTTTCTGAGGTAGACTAGTTGCCATCCAAAGCTACAGAACCCGGTCTGTTCTGCTATTTACCCATAGCTGGAGGGAGAAGAAGAGGATTCATACCTTTCGCAAGGATATTAGCATGTAAGTGAATGTAATGGATTCGACAGGAATGCGAACTCGGCTCTCCGATCCCTTAATCCGAGCCGCTATTCATTAGATTTATCTTCATTTACTGCAAAATCAAGATTTCTACTCTGGCACCTGTTACTTTTGCCTATACTACAATTTTTGCAACACGCCTAATCGTGCTGAAATCTTTACAATATTTAGTATTGTTGAAGTTATGGCTAGCATTTTGATCGAGATTTACAAATTCTAAATTTCGTTCAATTTTGCGGACTGATTTGTTAGGAATAATACTTTGAAAAAACCCTACCTTGCAGTTTAATAATTTCGTATAGGACTTCATGTTAAACAATATGTTTTAAGAAAATTTGTTTGTTTTTTTCCCTTTTTAACATCGAAGAATAATTTCTTAGGATTTCATACTCTTGAGCATGCAACATAAAACTGGCCATGAGTATATATTTCTTTTGGGTGCCAAAATTTTTGACGATCTGGTCTGGTGATTTGTTTATGGTTCTCGAACTGCAAAATGGATTCTTGTATAAAGAAGAGATATGCAAAAAAAAAAAAAACAATGTTGCAGTATTTGTTATTTAATATTTAAAAAAAATAGTGGGAATATTTTGCATGTTAAATAGTAAAATTTTTAATTTTTCCAAAACTATTAATAAAAATTAGTTGTATTAAGATACGCATCTCGTAAAACCTAGGAAAAACCTGTACTTTTTATCCCTTACCGTTTTGCACTTCTTTTGGGTCAATGTATTTTAGAAGGTGTGTCGAACTAACGGAAGGAAGTCACAGAATTATATATATATATATATATATATATATATATATATATATATAAATGGATTAAAATATGTTTTTTCGATACACAGTAATAACCATGTTTCAAAAATGGAAGCTAAAAACTTCAGATTTAGTTTTCTAATTAAATTAAAATCATTAGTTCCATTTCATCTTCAAGCGAATATTATAACTTATTTTTAAACTGAGTTTTAAAAAACACAAAGATTCATAATTCATTGTTTCCAAATAAAAAAAAATAATATTTTAAACCAGTTAATTCATAATATTTAAGTTCGGTAAATTCACATTGAGCTCTGTTTTGTAAAAATCACAATATCAATAAGAAACCGGATTATATATGTTAGTGTTCTTTCTTTCTTTATTATATATATATATATATATATATATATATATATATATATATATATATATTATTTAATTTTAATGAGTTTTTTTAAAGAAAATAAATGCTAAAGATTCATAATTCATTGTTTAATTCTATTCTTTTCTCTTTCTAAATATATAAAAAAGAACTGTGTAGGTTTTAAACAGTGACTATTAGAATAATAGACTCTTCGGTAAATCTAAATACTTTACTGTGTGTTTATCTGAAATAAATATGCTTAAATTCACCTTCATCCTTGCCGTGAGCCAACTGTTTTGTAGAAAACTCGCCAATTCAGTCTGGTTTCGAATAAGAACAACCGGACATCTAGTCACACTATATATATATATATATATATATATATATATATTATATATATATATATATATATATATATATATATATATATATATATATATATATATATATATATATTGTCATATATATACATACTGTTTATATATATATAAAGCTCATCATGTGATAGATGTATATTGCCTCTATACTAGATTGAAATATATATATATATATATATATATATATATATATATATATATATACGCCATTGGCTCTATTAAAAATAACATTACTGCGCTTTTATTAAAGGAAACCTTTCTCTAAACAGGAAATAATCCCATGTTTGCACTACTTTCTATCTGTAAATACTGGAATTCTAAGATAGTACCTCGTTTTCTAGGCGGGAGTCGTTTTGGAAACGTTGGCAAAGAAAGTGTAACACCAAACGTTTACATCTAGACTCCTAGAGTTTTGTTTTTGTTAGAGAGAATATTGTTTTTAAAAATTGTTAGGATTTGTAATATTTTAAAAATTAAATTTGAACACGATTTACATTTTAAGTGACACTCATACAAATATACTGACAGGTGTATATTTCAAGAATTTATTTCGAGATAACGTCCAGTCCTCTGTCTAGTGATAATGGTAATATAATCTGTTTCCTTATAAGAAGATATTTGGCATTCATTCACCGAGCAACCGATGTTCCTCAAGTTAGGCTTTTCTTCACTTCCTGGCTATGGGGCTGGGATAAAATATTTGTATCTGTTCTCTTCATCTCTAATGGGAATCTTAGCCATATTCTTATATGGGAAATTTCAACGAGCAACCAGTGATATTTCAGAAATGCTTTTCTTCACTCCCTGGCCATCTCTGATATCTAATTCTGAGCAACAATTCATTACACCACCCGTCACCTGTCATACTGGAGAGACACGGAACATAAAAGAAGACATGAAAGTTAATCTGATTAGAATTATTTATATAATTTCACCGCTAGCAAGACAACTAAGACGCAAAGGGTTACTGAGTGTGAAAGAATACGAAAAAAAATTTTTTTTTAAGGAGTGTGAACAATAAAAGAACAAGAATTAAAGACTCAAGATAACGATTGGAATTGCGTTTAAATTTTTGAAGATCAAATTTGGTTTGAAAGAAACGGACCTGAAGAGAGTTCCACATGCGAAATGTACAACAAAAGAAAGTGTTAGCATAAAACTTAAGGTTACAACTAACCAATTTACCCTAAATTGATGAGACCTTTTACATATCAAGTACTGCGCTTAAGGTGCACTCGAACAATTACCATGAAAGTATTTATAGAAAGGGCAGAGAGAAGCTAGGTTAAGACGGTGGGAGAGAGGCTGAAGACGAGATGCCAGGTCAGGACTAATAACATTGCAGATTATTCTTTGGATTTTATCAAGAATCTATAAATATATCGCAGTAGAATCAGGACCAGATGTGACAGCGACATTCAAAGTTTAGATGGATAGATTATATACATATAAGATATATTCAGGGAAGTTACTCTTGCCATAATCTGTCCTGTGCGTATTCAGTTCTCTAGGTCCTCTTTCCTCATCATATGTCTCATTGATTTTGCTCACCACTTTATGATTGTAAATAGCACATTCTTCGTAATTTTTCTTTTTCTTTTTTTTAACATTTTACCCCAAACAAGGAAATAAAGCCACTAAGACTCAAGGGGTTACTGAATGTGAGAGAATATGAGAAATACAAAACTATTAAAGAGTGCCAACAATAAAAGAACAGGAATTAAGAAGACAAAAGATAAGGATTGTCATTATATTTGAATTTTTAAAGATGCCTGGAATGGAAGAGATTTCCACAAGAGAGAAGTGCGAGTCTTTAATAATAGTTTTGCAGACTATTATTTTTAGGGAAAGTGCATCTCGGCACTGACTTCCAGGGGTTGACATTCGATGTCAGATGTAAGCTATAATAAGGAAGTCAATTTTGATTGGATGAATTAGTGTAGGAAAGAGATAGGAGAAATGTTTCGGCGAGTTGTTTCTTACCCGTCAAGCGATAATGTAGGCAGCTTCTCTTTTGTGTCTGAAATGGCTCCCCATTGGATAGTTAGATAATATACACGTCGACATGAGTAATAAAAATAGTTAAGTTAAATTTCTCTGAACCAAAACAATTAACGATCGCCGGCCAAGAGAAAAAGTTGAGATGCGATTTTTAATGCTGAAAACATGCAACATAAAACAAGAAACTGTTAGCATAGAACTTATGGTTACATCTAGCCATTTCAACTGTAAAATGATGAGACCTAGCTGCCAATCTAGTACTGCTCTTAAATTCATAAAGTCTAGGTACCAAAGAGGATAGCTCATCAAAATAACTACCATGAACATACTTATCATATCAAGAAACTCTTAGAATAGAAATTACGTTTACATCTAGCCATTTCAACTGTAAAATGATGAGACCTAACTGCCAATCTAGCACTGCACTTAAATTCATAAAGTCTATGTACCTTAGGGGAAAGCTCATCAAAACAATTACCAGGAAGATACTTATCAGATTAAGAAGCTGTTAGCATAGAACTTATGTATACATCTAGAAATTTCAACTGTAAAATGATGAGACCTAGCTGCCAATCTAGTACTGCACTTAAATTTATAAAGTCTAGGTAACAAAGAGGGTAGCTCATCAAAACAATTACCATGAACATATTCATCGGATTAATAAACTGTTAGCATAGAATTTATGGTTCCACCTAGCCATTTCAACTGTAAAATGATGAGACCTATCTGCCAATCTAGTACTGTTCTGAAATTCTTAAATCTAGTTACGTTAGGGAAAAGCTCATCAACACAATTATCATGTAGATACTTATCAGATTAAGAAACTCTTAGCATAGAACTTACGGTTGCATCTAGCCATTTCATCTGTAAACTGATGAGACCAAGCTGGCAATCTAGTACTGACCTTAAATTCATGACTACCTAGAAATAGGAAGGGTCATCAGAACAAGACTTTCAAGGAGAAAGTCTTCATAAAAAAGGCGTAAGGAAGATCGGTTACGGCGGTTACGGCGGTATGAAAATGACTGAAGCCGTGATTCAAGGTGAAGATCAAGAAATAACTCTATAAAGAATTTAACTGAATACAGGTTAAATTCTGATCTTGACTGAAGTTTCAAGATTTATGCTGCGATTGGCAGTTCTGCATAATTTCAAAGAATAAGGTGCAGTGAAATGCTAAATGAGTTTGCAGCAAGCTGCATTGCTTTCTAAAACACAGGGAACACATATCATTGTTTTCCTGTTGGATAACTTGTTAAAATGCGTCTTAATGTAGTCAGCGTCGATTTAAAGTCAACAACTTGCACATGAAGACAAACAAAACGCACGATGATTAGTGATGGCGCAGATTTGAACAAAAAAACTCGGTACTTGATTGGCAGAGTGGAGAAATCATGTCGATTGGGAGCCACAAACTCTCAAAATAACCAAAGTGTATATTGACTGTTGAAAAAAAAAAAAAAAAATACGACGGGAAAAACCAATCAGCGATCGATTTGCGATAGGTAGACGAAAGAAAGGAGGGGAATATGAGAACGCCTACCCACGTGTGCTTGGATTCGACACGCATCAGGTTTTTCCATCTTGATGGGCGACATAGATTCTGACAGCAGTGCGCGCTTGATTAGTAGGATAGGTTGAAGTAAAATGTCGACATTGATTGCTGATATGAGGAAAAGAAAAAAGAGGAGAAAAGAGGCGGTTTGAAAATGAGAAAAGAGGCGGTTTGAAAATGAGAGAAGAGAAATTGCTGGAAAAAGTACACAAAAGGGAGTGAATTGATTCGACGAAGGGGAGATAAAGCCAAGGCAACAAAACAGGGCCTGCGATAGGAGAGATTACAAGAATCGATTTAGGATTTAAAGATATAAAGAAAGAAAGAAAAAATAACGCAGGAAGTAATCTCCGAATCCAGTGCATTGTGGGTAAAGAAAAAATGTTTAAGAAAGATAACAGTCGGAGTTATTGCTAGATTATATTTTTAAAATCAGGTTTCAGCAAATTTGAAGCATTTTTTTTAACTGAGGATATTAAATCAGCAGGGAAAATTCAGGGACGAAGAATACATAAAATATATATATATATATATATATATATATATATATATATATATATATATATATATAAATCAGTGAAGAAATTTTCTAGAGTAATAATATATAGTAATTCATCTAGACCAGAACAATCTTCAACAGAATGCTGAAAGCACTTGACAGCTGTTTCGTCACACACACACACACACACACACACACACACACACACACACACATATATATATATATATATTGGAGTTTGCAACCTATATTTTATATCATAAAGAAACAATTTATACAAAGAATGAAATAGCAATGTTAATGTGATTCATTTCGAAATCACTTCGCTAACAGGATTTAATGAGACATTTACTTTCTATCAGTTGAATATCAATTATATATATATATATATATATATATATATATATATATATATATATATATATATATATATATATATATAAAAGAAATATATATATGCAATTCAATCTGAGTTCATGCAAATCTCCCAATTTCTTATTTCGTTTTTTATTTGTCTGTTTAATTTTGGTCAGTTCTTTCTTTTGGTGGTTAGTTTACTCTTCCACCTTTGAAAGCTATTCTTCCGCCATTTTTATCAAATTGTTGCAGTTCAGTGTGTGCGGTTATTTGCTGAATAATAATTGGTCTAACGCCTGCTTTATTGTTCAGCACGAGATGACAAGATGACCAGATGAGATAAGAGATTCGAGAATGAAACAGAGAATATATTAACAGCATCAACGTAGATTAAAATAAAGCATAGAAACTTTACACGTCTTCAAGTGGTAGATTGATATAAACTAAGGATATCTTAGCGAGTCGCTGAGCGATGAAAGATTTGACTGACAAAATACAGGTTAATTGTTCTGCAAGATAAACATGGCAATACAGGACTTCAATAAAAATAAGACACTAATATTCTGATTTTTTATTTAAATGAAGCATTTTCAAATATCATTCTTAAATTTTGATTAGTATTTACTTTTCTTCATTTTCATTTTTGACTCGTATTAAGTTTCATCTTCATTTTTTATTAGATGAAGGATTGTCAGCCATTATTATTAAATTTTGTCTAGTATTTACTTTCATCTTCATTTTTTATTAGATGAAGCATTGTTTGACATTATTATTAATTTTTGAATAGTATTTACTTCCATCTTTATTTTTTATTTGATGAATCACTGTCAGCCATTATTATTAATTTTTGACTAGTATTTACTTTCATCTTCACTTTTTGTTAGATGAAGCATTGTCAGCCATTATTATTAATTATTGACTAATATTTAATTTCATCTTTTTTTTCTTGTTTGACATTATTATGTATTTTCGATCAGTATTTACACTTATCTTCTTTTTTGTTGATTGAACAATTGTCCGTTATTATTATTATCATTTTTTCACTAATATTTACTTCCGTGCGAGATTAGTTTATTCGGCTTTAAAGAGTTCTACCCTTGTATACATCTTTCATGTTGTTTGCTCCATACTGCGCTAATATCATGCGATGGATTTCTGCCTCTTTCACGTCTTCTGTCCTTAGGACGTGCATGACTGAACACTGGTGTAATCACTGTGTCTATACACGCAAATACTGACGTAAATTAATTAAATATATTTTAAAAAGTCACTTTCCTCCCGGACGTAGCTGATTACGATTCTCTACAAATTTATTTTTTTTTCTTTTAATATCTCTGATTTTCCACGTCTATTTGAGAATGATAACCTGGTTTTTACATCTATTGTATTCTTCACCGTTTTTGAAATCACATTTTTTTATCCTAGACTGACTGCCAACTAAGAACCCAGTCTAGCCTGCTCTCTAACACATAACAGTGAAAATTGTTTCAAGTCTTTCGAAAAGGAGTTAGTGCGAAATAAACGTAAAAGCTGGAATTCGAACCTGGTCCGCTGATTATAAATTTTGGGCTCTGATGAGCGTTAAACTCTCAGCGTAACCTGTTTATTGTCCTGAGTTGTACAGAAATCGACCTCCATTGCTGAAATTTATCCACTAACTTTTTATTAATATTGTACTCTACGTTGTCAAGCTGGTGTCAAATAAAAAAAAATAGTTTCCATGTCAGCTGATAAAAGTCTGTAAATATTTCTTTCTTTTTTCTTTTTTTTTTCAGGAAAAGCAAAAAGAAAAATAACTGATTCTAATAGAATAAACGTTCGATAAGGAATGGTTGAAAACTTTTTTTTTTTTTGGCTTTAATCATTGCGAAATCAGACAAACATTTTGAGCTTTATGTCAAAAGTCGGAAGTGAAGACATTGTCCAGGAAGTCAACACCCAGCTGCCACACCCACACCATCTCCTACTCACCCCTTAACCCTCACAGCGAAGAATGGATTTGTTTGTGATAAAAGGTAGGGCGCAGAGAAGTATAATATGTCTTGATCGTCCTTGGCGTTTTAGTTCTTGACAGTCGTAATTTTCGACAAGCAACCAATTCTAACATCTTAGTATCGTTTTGAACATTTCCATTATCGCGGACTTATTTTTATTTTATGAATACCAGACAAATTCACTTGATTTTTTTTATACACATGATGGCTCACCTTCCAAAGCTTTCTTTCGAAGGTCACTGGTATACCCTACGATTCAAAGTTTGAAGCAACCCCCAGAATTAGCATGGGATGAAATTGACAGAAGAGTGAAAAAAATAAATAAAATAAAATGAAGAGCTCTTAGAGTCATTGAAAAAAGAAAGGAATCATTTATCAAACTTATATTTTGAAAAACTTTTGCAACGAATGCCAAAATTTTTTGCGGCAGTCATCAAGACTAAAGATGGATATTTTGAAGATCGCAAAATTTAATCATAATTTTTTTTTTCTTTTTTGCCATAATAAAATTTCTAATAAAAATCATGTCTAATTTTTTTTAACCATGTGCAATAATTTTCTCTTGAAACAACTACATTTGGGGCCAAGTTAAATGGTTACCAGGGTCATCCCCAAAATTTTGAACTAAAGTTCAAAATGTTGACCATGGCCCTTGGTATTTAAATATTTTTTTTCTTCTTAGCGAAAATAATTTTTTCAGCATCTTCTTCTTTTTGCCGTGTCGCTTCGGGACATAGGCGTTTATGTTCTCCACAACATCCTATCATTTTTAGCTCTTAATCATTTTTATCTTTTTGCTATCGCTTCTAAACCCTATTTCAAAATTCATTTACTAGGTAGGTTATGCTTTGTTTTCCTCTTGTCTTCAACCTGTCCTGTGAGTATCAGATTTTCCAAGCCGTCTTTTGTCATTATTTGCCGAAGAGATATCAACTGTCTCTTTCTGGTGTTAATTAGGTTTTATTTTTGTTGCCATTGTCTCTATAATTTCAACGTTGCTCATATGTTTAGTCCATGGTATCCTCAGCATCCTTCTGTAGAAACATATTTCTGTTGCTCCTAGTTTCTTCTTCATTTCTGCAGAGTTTTTTCCAGCAATCACTGCTATATAAGAGGACTAATACTACAGTTGAATCCATTACATTCACTTGCGTGCTATTACCCTTGAGAAAGGTATGAATCCTCTTCTTCTCCCAGCTATGAGTAAATAGCAGGACAGACCGGGTTCTATAGACTTGGATAGAAACTGGTCTAATGCAGAAAGAAATGGCAAACTACTGAGGGAAAAATCTGCCTCGTCAGTCATGTATCGAGAGATACATGATCGTTTGAGCGTGTATCATGTATGTCACCGAACTGAATCGGAGAGCCGTGTTCGAATTTCAGTCGAGTCAATTATATTCACTTACATGCTAATACCCTTGGGAAAGGTATGAATCCTTTTTTATACCCACCTGCTATGGGTAAATAGAAAGACAGACCGGGTTCTATAGCTTTGGATGGCAGCTGGTCTACCGCAGAAAAAAATGGCAACCTACTGCAGGAAAAAATCTGCCTTGTCAGTCATGTATCGAAAGATACATGATCGTCTAAGCGTGTATCACGCATGGCACATAACTGATTGATACTACATAACATTTGAGTAATCTTTTCTTTGTTACTAACGAAATTTTCTTGTTTCTTAATACTTTGCTTTTGGAAGGCATCTTCGGCTATCCCAATATGTCGTCGGATTTCAGTGTCGCACTTTTCATCATCTCTTAAAACACTTCCCAAATATTTAAATTGTTTGTACTTGTTTTATTCTGGTATCTACAATTTGTAATTTGCATGTTGGGTTGTTTCTTTTGCTGACAACCATGCATTCTGTCTTCTTGCAGTTGAGGTTTAGTCCTTTCTTCACGCTTTCCTTCACTATCTTTTATAGGATCTCTTGTAGTTTCATTTCTGTGTCTACTATCAACACTGTGTCATCTGGATATCTGATGTTGTTAAGATTGTAGCCGCCAATAATTAATTCCGGTAGGACTTCTAATTTTCTCGGAATGACCTGGTTGTATAGCTTGAAATGGTCCGGCGAGAACAATACTTCTTGTCGAACACACTTTTTTATTTTATGTGAACAGAGGGGTAACACCGAGCTGAGTTCAAATTGCAGTCTAGTCTACTGCTTTTACTTTTGCGCTAATGCTCTTGGGAAACATGTGGATTCCCTCTCCGCTTATAGTATAAATAAGAGGGTCGACTGAGGTCGCTAGGCTTGAGTGTCAACTAGTTTTCATTGTTAGAGATGCTTGAAAAATGCTTGGCTTATTTTACAGTTCCAACAACTAACTTAGACCGACTATCATACTTTAATATTACTGGAGAAAATACAAAATCTCCTAAAGAAGATAGCGAAGGAGAGCGAGAAGAATGGACTAAGCATACACTACAAGAAGACAAAATTCATGATCATCAGTAAAAAGATGAACCCAAAATGCTATTTGCAGGCCGGGGACACTAAAGTCATATATGTGCAGAAGTTTAAGTATCTGGGAAGTGTTTTGACGGAGGACGGTATGTGTGACACTGAGATCCGAAGACGGATTGGGATGGCCAAGGATGCACTTCAGAAGCTGGGCAGAATACTGTCAATCAGGAGGATTTCTATGATGCCAAAGAAAAGACTACTGAGCTGCTACGTGGCATATGTTTTTGTATACGGCAGCAAATGTTGGATGTTATCCTCAAAGATGGAGGAGACTCGAGGCGTCGGAGATCTGAATCTACAGAAGGATGCTGAGGATATCATGGAGCGGGTATTTGAGGTCTTTGAAAGGATGCAAACAATGAGGAAGCTGAGGATGCACGTGAAAAAAAAAACAAGTGTATATCCCAACTATTCCTACAAGCCGAGAAGAACTTAAGCAGAGAATCACTTCAACGCTGGTTAGTGTTACGCCAGACGTGCTACAGCGTGTTTGGCAGGAGCTGGACTACCGACTTCACGTGTGTTGTGTCACAGTTGGTGCGTATATTGAATATTTGTAACGTTCTGTGTCTATTTTGTTGGGTCTCCCGGTGCCTTTGCAACTTTGCCATGGAAATTACGATAGAATAGGGACAAGCTTGGAACGTTCCTTACAAGGGAAAGACGCTATAGATTTTGAGATTTAGTAAGCATGGAAAGTTAGGAATAAGCGACTCTTGCCCAGAACTGGCAGCTAGGACTTCTTCTTTCTTCTTTTATATGCCGTGTCCTTTCAGGACTTGGGCGATCATGGCCCTCCACTTCTCCCTATCCCTTGTGTCTCTGAAAAGGTTTTGTGTTTCTGCCAACTCCCCCAGACCAAGCTCCGCCACGTATGTCATGCGCTGCTTTCCCTTGTCTCTTTTTTTCCTTTATTCGTCTCGTGAGTATCAGATTCTCCAGGCCTTCCTTTCTCATCACGTGTTCCAGAACTTTGATCTGCCTCTTCCTTATGTTAATCATAAACTTCCTCCTTGTTTGCATCTTCTCCAAGACTTTATCGTTGCTCACATGCTCGGTCCATGATATCCTCAACATCCTTCTGTAGAACTCACACCTGACTTCAAGTGGAAACCGTATATAGAATCCATTGTTAAAGATGCCGGTAAAATGGTCGGCTCTCCGTATCGATCTAATAAGCACCTGGCTCCTCATGTTATCTTCTCTCTTTACAAGAGCCAGATCCGGCCCAAAATGGAGGACTGTTGTCATGTTTGGGCGGTTGATGTCCAGACATGTCTCTCCAGCCTATTCGAGCTTTTTAGGGGGTGACGAATTATTCTCTATCTTCCAACCTCTCTCTCTCTCTCTCTCTCAGGTGGGGGTGTGGCAAGCCTCTCGTTGCCCTAACGCTATTTCCAGGGAAAACTAGGTGGTTATATTTAATGCCTCGAAAATCAAAATACTTACATTCCATCATCACCGATCGAACCTCGGACTACCGACAGTCTTAATGAACGATGAACGAATGGTCGCACATGGAGGCACCATACATTGAGAGACTTTTCTTTTTCATTTTATGTGCCATATCCTTTCAAGACGCAGGCGATCATGGCCCTCCACTTCCCCCTACCCCTTGTGGCTCTCAAAAGATTCCTCATGTTATCTTCTCTCTTTATAAAAGCAAGATCAGGTCCAAAATGGAGTACTGTTGTCATGTTTAGGCGGTTGTTGCCTTGACTTATATCTCCAGCCTATTTTATTGTTCAGTATATTTGATTTCGTTGGCCTGGGATATGTAGTTACTGAAATATTCAGATTTTAAATAGTGTCTATTTTGTTGGGTCTCCCTGTGAGTGCCTTTGAACGATTGCCATGGAAATTACGATAGAATAGAGACAAGCTTGGAACATTCCTTACATGGGAAAGACGCTATAGATTTTGAGCTCCAGTAAGCATGGAAAGTGAGGAATAAGCGACTCTTATTGAGATAAGTCCGCACATTTAGTTAATTAGTTTTTATACATTTTGTCAAAGTATGACTTCATTTGAACGAGAATTAGCTAATTTATATAAAACGATGTAAATTTTTTGAGGGCACCATGTGATTTCAAACATTCAGCCTTTTGTAGGTAGTACTAGCCTAGGCTACGTCCATGGATTCGAATTCCTCATATTTACTTTGTGTTCCATTTGTAAGGAGGAAGTTCAAGCACTGTCACTATGTGAAACAGAATCCCTGAACACTGCAATCCTATCCTGTTCAAGTCAAGTTTTAATCCTTATCTTTCCTCCTTTTCCTCATAATATTCCCTTCCTTCTATTTCCTATCATACACCTCCTTAAAACTCTACATTGAGTAGCACTTGAGCCTTTTAATAGGTGAAATTTATTTAGAAAAAGAAAAAAAAACGTTTGAGATCATCCAGATAATTAAAACTTGGCAAAGCATGTACAGTCTGACTGGGAAGGGACATTTCATCACCGCCGACTCAACACTTGCCAACCGGTATTGGCTATCATAGTGTGCACATCTCTTAGACCAGCTTTGTCTCGCTGTGATTTAACTGTAATTACCTGAGATTACAACTGATTTCTTTTCAGATGATGCGGAACATTTTCATGAAATGTTTCAACACGTTCAGATCCGACAACGAGGCCAAACTAGCGGAATCAGAAGCCCTCAAAAATATGAAGTTCAGTACCAGACTCTTTGAGATTAAACTCTTTCAGAGGCACGAGAGTGTGGCCTACTATTCCGACCCGGATATCTTCATTTTGGCAGAAGGTGATGCAGCCAGATGTTATAATTTCAGCACAGGTTAGTCATTTTTCATTTTGTCCGAATCAAAGGCACGTTCGGAAGTCGGCAGGGTCTCTTGGATAATGACGACCTGACATTCGTATTGACATACATCAATACAATTTATCAAAATCAACATCAGAGTGTGGTCGTAGGATCGAAGCGCATCTGAGCTCCTGGCAAATCTCCTTCACGTGGCAGGGCTATTCATGCACGTGTAGCGTGTATTAAGCAAGAAGACCTAGCGGAGACCATCCATCCTCAAGGTGAAATCACAGTCAATGTCCTCTGACTCGGAAGGGAACATTTCATCACCGCCGACTCAACACCACCGACTCAGCACCGACGACTTACCACCGAACAACCGGTGTTGGCTATCATAGTGTGCACATCTGTTAGACCGGCTTTAAGTCGTAGACATTTTGAAAGTTTGGCTGTTTGTCTTGTTGATTTATTAGTTACAACAGCCTATTTGGTTGACTAGTGTTTAAGTTTCAAAATTTCATCACGCCGTCAAAGAGGAAACGAGAAATTTGCATATGAAGGCCATTTATTTGATAAGTTTAGCAAAAGAGACAGCAACATAACAGGTTGACGTTGTGACCGAGGCTCTTGGTGCAATGCATGGATTCATATGAAGTTTGGGGCAGTTATCCACGACGTAATGAAGCATTCCCCCCCACTCCTAAATTGAAGACGTCTATGAAGTCTGTTGAAAGAATTTTGAAGATTGTTATTTTTACAAGGATCTCCTACTGAATATTTGAAGGGAATTGCACACAATTTTAAATAAACTTTTAAACTAAAGATAAAATCATATATTAAAAAATGATCCTTAATAAATTAATTTCATTCGGTTTTAAAAGTTATTTTTTAAATGATTCTTAATAAATTACATTTATTCGGTTTTAAAAAGGTATTTTTAAATGATTCTTAATAAATTACTTTTATTCGGTTTTAAAAAAATGATTCTTAATAAATTAATTTCATTCGGTTTTAAAAGTTATTTTTTTTAAAAAATGATACTTAATCATTTAATTTTATTCGGTTTTAAAAATGTATTTTTTAAATGATTCTTAATAAATTACTTTTATTCGGTCTAAAAAGTTGTGTTAAAATGATCCTTAATCATTTACTTTTATTCAGTTTTAAAAAGTTATTTTTTAAAAAATATGATTCTTAATAAATTAATTTTATTCGGTTTTAAAAAGATACGTTTTAAAAATGATTCTTAATAAAGTACTTTTATTTGTTTTTTTAATAAAGTACTTTTATTTTTTAAATAAAGTAATCTTATTTGTTTTTTTTAATAAAGTACTTTTATTTTTTAATACTGTACTTTATTTGTTTTTTAAATAAATTACTTTTATTTTTTAATAAAGTACTTTTATTTGTGCTTTAATAAAGTACTTATATTTTTTTTGATAAATACCTTTATTTGTTTTTTAAAATAAAGTACTTTTATTTTTAATAAAGTACTTATATTTGTTTTTTTAATAAACTACTTTTATTTTTTTAATAAAGTACATTTATTTGTTTTTTAATAAATTAATTTTTTTAATAAAGTACTTTTATTTTTTAATAAAGTACTTTTTTTTTTTTTTAAATAAAGTACTTTTATTTTTTAATAAAGTACTTTTATTTTTTTTAAATAAATTACTTTTATTTTTTAATAAAGTACATTTATTTGTTTTTTTTTAATAAATTAATTTTTTCTTAATAAAGTACATTTATTTGTTTTTTTTTAATAAATTAATTTTTTCTTAATAAAGTACTTTTATTTGTTTTTTCATATTTGCCTGTCGTTTATTTGGCGGTGATGCGTCGTCCTGTACCCACAATGCAAAATATTTAATCCTGATATAACCTTATGGCCCGGCATGATTTTTTTTTTTTTTGTTAAATCACCTTTTATTAGTTCATAGAGTAAGGGCAGCGCTACACGTTCTTTGCAACTTTCTGCCTCAGCCAACAGCAGCAGAATGTTTTTTATGATACGGTCTTGCTTCTTTCTTATACGCTGCTGCATATTATTCAGGATAGGAACTATTTTTCGTTTTAGGCTTTTTTCTTAGCTTTTTTATTGCATGAAACAATAAAAACAATTTGTTTAAAAGCATTTTTGTCTTCTTTATATACCATGTCACCTCAGGACGTAGGCGATCATGACTCTCTACAATTGCTTTCCCTTGGAACTCTATTGATAATTTACGGTGGAATAATGGATAACAGTTCGGATTGAGGAATCGGAGTGCCGAGTTCGAATTCCAGTCGAATCCATTATATTCACTTACGTGTTAATACCCTTGGAGAAGGTATGAATTTTTTTCTTCTAAGTTACAGGTAAATAGCAGGACTGACTGGGTACTATAGCCCTGGGTAGTAACTGGTCTAGAGGAATGTAACTCTGAATTCAAAAACTGTATGTAGTCGTGGAGTAGCACATACTATACAAATAAAGAAAGGATCGTTTGCATTGGCTCGATGATCCAGACTACGGTCAAATAATGACGTAGCTCTGAATCTGTTCTTCATTTCTAAATCCTGTTCCACCATCCATTTTCTGAAGCTCCTTAATGCATTGTATTCCTCTTGCCCTCAATCTGTGCAGTGAGTAACAAAATGAGTGTTTTATTTACTGTTTCAGCCCTTTGAGACCAGCGTTCCTGAATAATTTTAACCCTTCTTCTTGAGCTCCTGAATCAGCATTCACAAATAATTGATATGTAATGTTTCACGGTAGCTATAAAAAGTGTTACAAAAAATATAAGCATTATACTTAGCAGGGAGAGAGGATGCAACAAAGTTGTAAAATATTTATAACAGAAAAGTTTTAAAATATCTAAATTGTAATTATTAAAACTACAACATTTTAAAACACGTAATTACAATTTTTAATAAGAATTTACACAAATTAATTTACGTCCCTTACATAGATGTAAATCCTTTGGCTAACTATTACGTATATATATATATATGCAATCACACAGAGATTATTGTACTCGTAAAAATTCAAATGTTTTTCAGAAAAACATAATCTGTCATGAGAATACTAATTCTAAATTAAGTATTGTATTTTTTTCTGTTTGCCGCGTAATTTCAAGACGCGGGTTTCTCACCAATTTAATGTTCTTGTTGTGAATATGGATTATCTCCTCTTAGATAATCCAAGCTATAAAAGCTGTATATTTCCGCTGTCAATTCAGATGAGTAGTAGTATTCTAACCCGAAGGAGGCTACGCCGAAGGGCGGAGTCTCCTTCGGGGAGGTAGAACCGGCCCTGAACCCGTTTATACGGGTTCAAATGGAAATACCCGCAGCCGAGCCTAATGGCTCAGGAATGCCCACGTTAAAAGGCCTTGTGCCACACATGACACCTCGTGGGGGGGGTGACTCAATATCGATGGTAGTAGTATTCTAACCCGAAGGAGGCTACGCCGAAGGGCGGAGTCTACTTCGGGGGTAAAACCGGCCCTGAACCCGTTTATACGGGTTCAAATGGAATTTTTTTAGCCGAGCCTAATGGCTCGGGAATGCCCTGAAATGTTAAAAGGCCTTGTGCCACATGTCACCCTCTCGTGTGTGTGGGGGGTGACTCAATATCGATGAGTAGTAGTATTCTTAATTGAATAAACGATTACTAGACAGAATCTCTTGTCCTGTTTTCATTACATTTATTCAATTAAGAATGGAACAATTTATGCGACCGGAGCGACTTACCACAGATCCAGAAAGCGATTCAGCCGACAAGTGCTGGAAACATTGGCGGGAGACATTTACAAATTTCATCGAGGTTCTACATTCAGAAAGACCGGGATGTCCCATCAATAAGCGTGCGCTCCTAACCAACTACCTGTCTCACACACTCAACGAAATTATCTCGGATTGCGTTACCTACGAAGAAGCAATCGATGTACTGAACGCTACATACATAAAGCCCCCCAAATGAGATATTTTCTAGACACCTACTTGCGATTCGCCGACAAGAATCAGGCGAGACATTGGACCATTTCATAAGAGCCTTCGGACACTGAGCAAAGATTGCAACTTCTGCCCAATGACGGCATTAGAGGCCCAAGAGCTACACATTTTGGACGCCTTCATTAACGGCTTACGCAATACTCAGATAAAACAACGTCTTCTTGAGAATAAGACCCTTACACTTAGAGCAGCTTACGAGCAAGCCTATATCTTCGAAAGTGCTATACAGCAGTCTAGTTCTTATTTACAGCCAGACACCGTGGGCGCCGCGTTAAACCCACCTGTTCTTACTGTCCCCCCTCATGACGATAGTCCGACGAAGCTTCAAGAACAATCGGTCACTGCCGCTTTAAAAAAGGACACTTGCTATTTTTTGCGGCTTATCTAAACACCTACGAATCTCATGCCCTGCCAGAGATACTCGTTGTCATAAATGTGGAAAACTTGGTCATTTTCAAAGGTATGCAAGTCTTCTAAAACTCTATACAAATCCACTCGTCAAAATACTTCTGCAACTTTAGCCGCCTCCCCCGACTGCCTTTCAAAAACTATTGTAAATGTGAAAATTAACGGGAGGTCTACAAATGCCCTGCTCGATACTGGGAGCTCAGGAAATTTTATCAAAAGCTTGGTAAAAACCAACAAATTGTATTTTGTCCCTCCCCCAGCAGAGTAACAATGGCAAACGCGTCATTGTCTGCGCAAGTAAGTGGTTATTGTTTGGTGGACTTACTATTTAATGACGTCTCCTATAAAACCACTAAATTATCCGTAATGAAACATCTTTGTGGCGAAATAATACTGGGACACGATTTTTTGCAGCAACACTCACAGGTTGAAATTCCGTTTGGCGGTTCAATGCCCGCATTGAAAATTTGTGGATTGGCGACAGCAAAAATCCAGTACCCGTCACTTTTCGTAAACCTAACTGAAAACTGCAAACCCATAGCAGTGAGAAACAGACGTTTTTCTTATAATAATAAAAAATTCATTGAATCTGAGATAAAAAGACTACTTGAGGAGGGTATAATTGAGCCTAGCAAATCATCCTGGAGGGCTCAGGTAGTTATAACCACTTCTAGCAACCATAAAAAGAGAATGGTTATAGATTACTCCCAAACCGCAAATAGATTTACTCTTTTGGACCCCTTCCCACTACCCAGGATAGATGAAATGATAGGCGAAATAGCTAAATATCGTATGTTTAGCACTCTGGACTTGAAAAGCGCGTACCATCAGATTGCCATTAGACCTAGAGACAAGCCATACACTGCTTTCGAGGCGAACGGTCGACTATATCAATTTCGCAGGATTCCTTTTGGCGTTACGAATGGGGTAGCCAGCTTCCAAAGGATAGTCGACCAAATCATAACGGATGAGAAACTGGAAGGCACATTTGCGTACATCGACAACGTCACAGTATGTGGCCATAATAGAAAGGAACACGACGAAAATCTCAGACGGTTCATGTCCGCCGTCGATAAATACAACCTTACCTAAACGACGACAAATGCTCGTTTGGACTGGACAAAATAAACCTACTGGGGTATATCATAAAAAAGGTTTTATGGCACCGGACGCAGATCGATTGAAACCTTTACTCCAGATGTCTGTCCCTCACAACCAGCCTTCCCTTCGACGTGCTATGGGCCTGTTTGCTCATTACTCTCAATGGATTGCTTCGTTCTCAGAAAAGATACATCCATTGATACAAGTAGAGACGTTTCCTCTGTCCCATCAAGCCGTTGAGGCATTCGAGGGACTGAAAAAGAATATTGCGAAATCTGCAATTACAACAATAGACCAAAATATTCCTCTGGTTGTTGAAACGGATGCGTCAGACTGTGGTATTGCTGCTTCTTTGAAACAAGCTGATCGTCCTGTAGCCTTCTTTTCAAGGACCCTCTCACAGGCTGAACGACGACACCCCGCAATTGAAAATGAAGCCTACGCCATAGTCGAGGCATTAAGAAAATGGCGACACTACCTGATCGGACGCCACTTTAAACTTATTACGGACCAGAAATCAGTTGCTTTTTATGTTCAACTCTAAAACTACGAGTAAAATAAAGAATGAGAAAATAGCGAGGTGGAGAATTGGGCTATCTTGTTTCTCCCTTTGACGTCAGCTACCGACCTGGCAAGGAGAACTTAACAGCTGATACACTGTCAAGAGCATGCTGTACGGCATCAAGCGGGGACGAACTCCGAACGCTACATAACAATCTCTGTCACCCGGGCATTACTCGAATGGTTCATGCTGTGAGGGTGTAGAAACTTGCCTTTCTCAGTGGAGGAGGTAAAAAGAATTACAAATTCTTGTCGAACGTGTGCTGAAATAAAGCCTCGGTTTTATAAACCCCAAACTGGCGTTTTAATAAAAAGCAACACAACCGTTTGAAAAGACTCAATCTTGAATTTAAAAGGACCGCTACCAAGTAAAACAAGGAACAGATATATATTAACGGTTATCGACGAATATTCACGGTTTTCTTTTGCCTTCCCTTGTTCAGACATATCGGCTGCTGCAATTATACAATGCCTCTGCTCACTGTTCGCCATCTTTGGAGTCCCTGCCTATATACATTCGGACCGAGGGGCTTCTTTCATGTCAGAGCAGCTTCGGCAATTTCTACAGGAACGAGGAGTAGCTATAAGCCGGACAACTCCCTACAACCCTAAGGGTAACGGCCAATGCGAAAGATATAACGGCATTATTTGGAAGACCGTTCAATTGGCTGCCTCAGATAACGGATGTTCAATTGATAATTGGGAAAATCTCCTTCCTGTCGCATTATACGCCATTCGTTCCCTATTGTGTACCGCCACGAATGCCACCCCACACGAAAGGTTTCTACCTTTTCAGCGACGGAGTTCGGCGGGAGCTTCGCTTCCATCTTGGCTCTCTCGACCCGATACTGTGTTTCTGAGACGACATGCACGTTACACCAAGAACGATCCTTGGTGGACGAGGAAGCTTATAGAGGCGAACCCTCAGTACGCGCTAGTACGACATGCAGATGGTAGAGAGTCTAATGTGTCTCTCAGTGACCTAGCACCGGCCGGAGACGTACCCGGACCGTGGATAGCCTCTGAGGACAGACCAACTACCCCTGACACTGAAGCCCCTCCGGAAGATCATGGCACTGAAATTGTTCCTGACACGCCGTCTGACGACACTGTCTCCGTTGAGGCCCCGTCACACACTTCGGATGGGCCAACACCTGAAACCCTGACAGATGAAGGGCTAGCACCGAATAAACGTGTTCATCCAGAGACTGACTCTGACGCGGAACGGCCTGCTCCTCTGAGAAGGAAACATTTCGGAACAAAGTATTTTAGAGCCCACAGACAGGCTCGCACTGAAGAGCCTCCCTGTTCGAGTACTCCGACCACGAATCATGGACTGCCGAGGCGGCCACTGCGAACTCGTAGGGAGCCTGGACATTTAAGGGACTTTCTTCCCTATCAGTGAGAAATTTGGTGGGGGAGAATGTTGTGAATATGGATTATCTCCTCTTAGATAATCCAAGCTATAAAAGCTGTATATTTCCGCTGTCAATTCAGATGAGTAGTAGTATTCTAACCCGAAGGAGGCTACGCCGAAGGGCGGAGTCTCCTTCGGGAGGTAAACTCGGCCCTGAACCCGTTTATACGGGTTCAAATGGAAACTATTTTTGGCCGAGCCCTAATGGCTCGGGAATGCCCACGTTAAAAGGCCTTGTGCCACATGACACCCCTCGTGGCGGGGGGGTGACTCAATATCGATGAGTAGTAGTATTCTTAATTGAATAAACGATTACTAGACAGAATCTCTTGTCCTGTTTTCATTACAGTTCTGTGAATTTTTTTAATAAGAGCTTTCATTTTCTGCTTCCTCTCATAAACCTTGTCCCGTCATTCATAACAAAAAAAGGAACATTTTTTATCAGTGCATTAATTTCTCAGTTATTTAACAAAAAGTTAAAATAAGAAATTTATTCGACTCACACCATTAAAATTAAAATTTATGAATCATAAAATTATTAATTTCGTAATTCTTATATCCTGACAATTTTTCTTTGATGGGAACAGTGACAGTGTAGAATAAGTTCCCCACAGTTTCTAGAAAATTCTTTTGCCATTTTCAAGAGGCTTGTTAGTGTATATTTTGTGTTTACGTTCTAAGTTTTATTGTGTACAAATAGTAGAAATTCTAAGTCATGTTGTAATTCTATGTTACGGTCTGCGTCTGCTATTCCGCGACCGTTATCGTCGCATAGTAATCTCCTATGTCATCATAACAGAATATCATCTTTGACGGTGGATATCTTTGTTTCATGTCTGTAAATCAGTCTGCGGATGGTTCATGTGAGCCGAAAGCTTAGGACCAATTTCATAAAAAAAAAAAATATCCAAATGTTGGACAATTTTTGTCTACATATTCACCCGAAATTAAAGCAAACATTCAAACATTAGAACGGCTCATGATCAAACATAATAGACATTCATTGTCTGTTAGATTTAATAATATATGTTTAAATTTATATCCTTATGCATGTGGATATATATATATATATATATATGATATTTGGGTTTACATAGGTATTATATTTGAAAATTTATATTAAATATGTATATTTGCTAAATAATAATAGTTTTTTCATTGATTCTTACGACAAATCGTCTTATCTGAAAACCTAGAGAGCAAAAACTCAATTACTTTAGTACTTTTTTTTAGATATTAAACATTTTGTAGGATGGACAATTTTGCCGTTACGCGATTTGGACAATTTTGCTGTTACTCACCGTGCATTAAAACCTGTCTCATTACATAATTTAGAAAAGGCCTGAATGATATTTTCCCTCTCACCATTGCTCAGTTGCGAAGGCAGTGGGGCTGACACAAAACGATTTTAACTTGTTTTCTCTCTAGCTGAATAACTCAAAGGAATTTTCAGTGATTCTTACGACAAATGGTGTCAAGATGGCGAAACGTCTTATCTGAAACACTGGAAAAAAAGAAACTTAATTAGTTTAGTAGATTTTTAGATATTAAACATTGTATGAGACAGGCAGTTTTGTTGTTACACGATCTGGACAATTTTGCTGTTACAGCCTGTATATATGAATTGTTGGTATAAAGTGTTTGTTTTTTTTTTTACGCTACTTTCAATAAGCGCGGGAATTTCTTGACTGCAGTGAGATATTTATGTCAGTGATAAAATTAAAAATAAAAATGAATGGTTTTCTCAAGCTCTTTTTTGGGGGGGGGTTGTAGTTTTTTTTTCTTTTTTTTTATTGTTTGTTTAGAGCCGGACAAGTGGTTATCTTAAGATATTTAAAGAACTAGTCCCCCCCTCTCTCTCTCTCTCCCTCTCTCACTCGCTCACTTGCTATGTCGCTTGTTCAATTTAACAATCTCTACGTTTCTCGCTAATGCTCACATCAAAATGAATAAAATTCCCACAAATGCTCTGTACCGCCAACACCCACACCAGGGAAAGGACTCTTACTAGATGTTCACTTAAATACTTAATCCTACTTACTCTCCTTGGCGTATAAAACGAAGAATATCATTAAAAACATACTTGCTCTCCTACAATTATTAGGCAATTATTATTACACTCATATCTTTGGTTAATCTAAAACTATATTCTAAGAAGAGCCTAACTAGTAGTTACGGGAGGTGCGAGTCGTGTAATAGGTAGCGGGTTGGGATGATATATCGAAGAGGCATGTTCTAATGCCATTCGACTACGTTACATTTAGCTATGAAAATACCATTGGCAAAGGTATAAAACCATTTCACCTTCTTACTAGTTCAAAAGGAAAACCAAAGAGGCGCAAAGACAGACGGCTGCAAGAATTGGAAAAATCTGGAAGTTTCGATACTCCCAAGGGGATTAATAAGATAAGCTCGCGCATGGTGATAAGATTTGGGCCAACCGATTGACATGCGTCATCTTTCTCTTGCGCGTTGCTTCGACTGCTCTTCCTCAGGAATTAAAACGGATAAAATGAGAATTACTCGTCGTTACAATCGGGTCGAGGTGTGAAGAACTGAAAACGCAGACGACTCGAAACGCAACAACACACCATAATAGACTTTATGAATTTAAGAGCAGTACTAGATTGGCAGATAGGTCTCATCATTTTGCAATTGAAATGTCTAGATGTAACCATAAGTTCTATGCTAACAGTTTCTTAATCTGATAAGTATGTTCATGGTAATTGTTTTGATGATCTATCCTCTTTGGTACCTAGACTTTTTGAATTTAAGTGCAGTACTAGATTGGCAACTAGCTTTCATCATTTTACAGTTGAAATTCCTAGATGTAATCGTAAGTTCTATGCTAAATGTTTTTGTTGTTGTTGTTGCTGTTGTTTTTTGTTGTTGTTTTTTTTTGTTGCATTTCTTATTGGAAGAACACTCTCTCTGCTTCTTGCATTTTAGTTAATTTTGATTTTCAAAAATTTCAATCTAATATCAATCATTTTCTTATGTCCTCTTAATTCTTGTTCTTTTATAGTATTATTTCCATGCCTATTCAAGAACACACAGTTACTCCTTGCGTTTAATTGCTTTATTATCTTACTTGGGTTAAAATGATTTTTAAAAATATATTTGAAATTATATCATGAATGAATTATTTGCATTTTAAATGAAGCTTTTGCATTTCATAAGCTGACTCTTAGATGACGTCATTAAATTCTAAGTTTAATGAAAATTTAAAATAAATGATAGAAGAATTATTCTGTAAAGTTTCAGCCAGTTTAAGCCAATTTTTTCAGCCTTTTAAATTTGGCGGGTAAATAATCTCCCAGCCATAACTTTCCTATCTTCAAAATAACCTAAGATAGATTGAAGCAACCATTGAATTAAAAACGGGGTCTAAGTCACAAAATTCTCGAGTTACATGTTAAATAAGTCTCCTTCGTTGACAGGGATACCGTATTACGGCTCTTTATTCTTCTTTCAATCCGATTGGCTTTCATTACACTGCATCGGTGTTCCTGAACCGTTCACAACAGCCGAGTCGGTATTCACGGGCCCCACTTCCGCTTTGTTAATTAATCTTTCGTGATTTCCTGTCCTTTTTCTTTTTCTTTTCTTTCTCTCGCGGTGGTTGGGTCTCGCCATTTCTCGTAAAATTAGTAAGCGTCGGCGGCTTTGGAATTTCGTCCGATGTGATCCTTGATGTCTTTGAAACAAACAGAGAAGGGTCAACGACGCGGAAAAACATTCAGCTACGATAAATGACCCGAAAAGCATTTGTTTATATCCCTCAATGCCAAACTGTAGAATGTTCTCAACGATTAACTTCACGACTGACATTTATTCGATCATTAGTCTGTTATACCTATATATATATATATATATATATATATATATATATATATATATATATATATATATAAAGAAATAATCACACATAGAATCAATCAGAAATATTAATGCGATTATTGGCGACATCCATCGCTAGTAGTATAATGTATGCATTAAAATACTGTTAATCCATAGAATGATGTGATCCTCATTTATAAAACTGTTGTCTTTTGTTTCCAGTTTATATTTTTTTTTAAATGCAAGTACTTTCGAATAGTCTTCTATTCATCATCTTTTGGTCGACAAACAATTATTTCGTCTTCAAGTTTTTGTTTTTATAAGGAAAAAAACAACACATGCCTGATTTTGAAGACTATTCGTAAGTACTAGCATTTTAAGAACACATAAACTGAAAACAACAGACCTCAATTTTATATGCGAGGATCACTTCACTCTATGGATTAACAGTATTTTAATTATACATTATGCTATGAGCGATGGACGATAAGATTTCTGATTGATTCTATTATCTAGAATGTAAATTATATGCTGCCTAATGTTTTTTTATATATATATATATATATATATATATATATATATATATATATATATATTGTATAAAATGAAAATTGACAAAAATCTTAGGTTTTGACTTCATCAAGGCAAACAATGAAAGCGAAATGTTTTTTTTTTTTCTTATAGTTATATTAAGTACAAAATTTAAAAAAGGGAGAGACTCTTCTGCGTCAGCCTCTTTCTGGATAATGGTAACTTCCTTTATATTAACAGTATATTTATTTTTTCCCGGTCGACAATATAGATAAATTTCCCAGAATAATTATGTGGATAAGACAAATTTGTATAAAAGGACAATAAGAAAAATATTTCCAATTGTCATTTTAATAACAATTTTCTTAAACACAAGTTTATATATATATATATATATATATATATATATATATATATATATATATATATATATAAGCAAAAATATGGATATAGATCCGACAGTATGAAGAAAATATACGGAAAAAAAAAAAAAAATCCTAATATGCAATTATGCTGTTTTAATGTTAATATAATGTCAACGTCGGACGTTTCGGTCTAATAGACCATCTTCAGATTTCAGTTATCTGTTTGGATTGGTCGTGCTTTTATGTCCATCGTTTTTTTCATGTTGAATTGAATATAGTTTAATGTTAATTATGTTTTATGACTATGTCCTAAAAAGATGGTCTATTAGACCGAAACGTCCGACGTTGACATTATATTAACATTAAAACAGCATAATTGCATATTAGGATTATTGTTTTTTTTTTTTCTTCATATATTTTATTATAATATATATATATATATATATATATATATATATATATATATATATATATATATATATATATATATATATATATATATATATATATATATATATATATATATATATATATATATATATATATATATATATGCATATATATATATATATATATATATATATATATATATATATATATATATATATATGTATATATATATATATATATATATATATATATATATATATATATATATATATATATATATATATATATATATATATATATATATATATATATATATATATATATATATATATATATATATATATATACATATATATATATATATATGTGTGCATATATATATATATATATATTATGCATGGTATACGGGGTGGAAAATCGTCCAATTTTCAGTTTACGCTCTCAACTGTTGTATCTTAGAAACATTATTGGACTCTATAATTACTTTCCAAGCTTAACTGAATAATAGTTTTATAATCGATCATAAACGAATATGATATATTCATCATTATTTAATCTTATTTAAGTTTCGGAAACTCATAAAAGATTGAAATAAAGTTTATATATATATATATATATATATATATATATATATATATAAGTGAAGAAATGTTCTAGAGTAATCATATGTAGTAATTTATAGAGCCCAAAATAATCTTCAACAGATTGCAGAAATCACTGGACGGCCGCTTCCTCCTATTTGGGACCAATCAGCAGTGCGCATCCACCACCGATACAAAGAAAACGTCATACCACGGGCCTCTAACTAGACTTGATATAGCGCCGCTACTCACTCAGTACCGCAGTGATACTCATCAAAAGTATACGGATAACCTCGGAACAGTGCCCCCAAGAGCCACCACGTCTTATATATATATATATATATATATATATATATTATTCCAGGATCACTTTCCAACTTATTGAAGATGATCTTCACCCTCTCTAACTATCTAACTTTCTGTCCTGGAATAACAATTTCTTTATGCTTTTCAAGTACAATTTCCTTTTCAAGTCATTTTTCACTGCTCTTTGGACTGCCGTGGTTCAAACTTTTCTCTCACATGCCAAACGTTTTATGGATTAAGTTGGATCTTTTCTAATTGATCTCTTTAGGTTTAAGTTTGAAATGATGATGCCTCTTCCTGTTGTGAACTCCTAAACGAGTTTTCCCTTCTACGGTTCCCTCTTTTTTTTTAAATTATTCACCGTTCTCTAGATGGATCTTGAATGAACTTTGACGATAGAAGCCAGAGTCTGAATGTTGGTACCATTACTGATGACTTAAATGGTACTTTTCCTCTCTGTATTGATCAGTTGGCAAGATACAGCGGTGTTGATGATGTTCTCTCTCTAGCGAAATAACTCAAAGGGTTTTTTAGTTCTTCTTACGACGATTGGTGTTAGGCTGGCTAAACTTCTTATCCGAAAAATTTGAAAAAAATAAACTCAATTATTTTAGCGTTTTGTAAACATTTTGTTGGATGGACAATTATGTTACACGCTGTTGCAAAATATGTAAAACTGAAAATCCGGATATCAATGGGAAGCGAGCATGATGAACTAATTCTGCTGACACCCTACGCAGGGTTGGGGTAAGCTACCGTCTGCGGGTCGCATACAGCCCGCAAGAGCACAATACGCCTCATTTCATGTAAATATTTATTAATATATTTTAGTTTCTTTTTCCAAAACATGGACAAAGACAAAAAAATGACAATAGGAAAACTAGTAATTGCTGACGCGTTTCCTCCAGTGTGGCCTTTATCAAAGCAAAATACGAAATGAATTTAATTGAACAAGGTAACTAATAAAAACAAAAACAGAATGTTCCTAGCAACTGGAATTTAGAGAAACGCTATTTTCATATTGTTAACTGCAAAATAACGTCATACATAGAAATAAATTCAACCATAATTTTGATTTAAAAAATGCTACACTCATAAAAAAAGAAAATAACTCACTCAGAAGGAAAATTCTAGAGAGTGCCGCCATAGAATATTACCCTAATATTAATCTACACCCAGGTTTTTTCCCTATTTCACCTTTCTTAACAAAATTACTGCTCTCACAAACAAATGTACACAACAGATTCATAAAATCAAAAGAAAATGGTTGAATACATCAACACAGATATAATGACAATATTCTCCACATGTGACAAATACTGACGTTATTTTCAGAAAAAAGAGAGATCAGGCCGAGGTAGGGCCGGGGTGTCCATTTCAAAGCGACTGATGATACACACACACACACACAACACACACACACACACACACACACACACACACATATATATATATATATATATATATATATATATATATATATATATAATAACAATACTCGGTTGGTGAAAAATCCCGTATGACGCAATTCGCAAATATAAATATATCGAAACAAATTAATATCTGTGAAAAAATTGGAAAATAAAAAAAAAGAACTAGAAACATCCAAACAAGGCGAAAAATAACGTATGGCGCCTTAATTTCCATTTCAAAGAAAAAAATAAAAAAAAAATAAATGAAATAAAACGTAAAGGGTTTAATACGCTAAGTAGAGGTAAAATAAAACATATATGTATACACGCACGCAACACACACGCACGCAGCACACACACAAGGGATAAGATATTGTAATGGTTGTTTTCAGAAGACGTAAACAGTTAATGTAAAATAATTCTCGGACTTGACGTACTGATTAAAGAAAGGAAGCATTGAAAGAAAAATGGCAGGAGAAGCTGCAGAAAAGTGTTCCCCTTGAACTTGTCAAAGCATCTGCTCATAGCGCTAGCAAGACAATGGATATATGAAAGAATTTGTAGTTTGAGTAAATAAACCAACCACAGAGCTCACAATATCTTGGTCCATCTATTTCCTGTTTCCACCAAAAACTTCAAAAGTGAAGAGATTTCCAAATGACACAGAGATTCAAGAAGCAGCGGAGTAGTCCAAGTAAGAAAATTTCTTTTTGAGAAACAATCTCTTTTGAGCTTTTAGAATAATGTTGTGTGTTCACTTGTTTGATGAATATGAGGAATAGCACATACTGTCAGGGTTCTAGATCATTCCCTTTTTGGTCAACCAAGAACTTTTCAGCATTCTGTTGGATTGTATGTACCTATCACTAAAGAAATGGATTGGTCATACTCAAGAACTTTTCAGCACCCCATCATGACGTGATTGAGTGTGTGCATTTAGCATACATACCGAGTGTAATGGTAAAATTGTCCATCCCACAAAATGTTTAATATCTAAAAAATCACGAAGCTAATTGACTTTCTTTTTGCCAGGTTTTCCCATAAGATATTTAGCCATCTTGACACTATTTTTCGTAAGAATCAATTAGAATCCCTTTGAGTTAGTCAGCTAGAAAGAGAGCGAGTTAAAATTGTTTTTATGTCAACCCCAACTGAACAATGGTGAGAGGAAAAATATCATTCACGCCTTCAGTAATTGTACCAACATTCATACTCTGGCTTCCGTCTTCAATGTCCATTCAAGAACCATCAAGAAAACGGTGAATAGGTTTAAAAAAATGGGAACAGTATAGAGGAACACACACACACACACACACACACACATATATATATATATATATAATTTTGTATATCAACACACAGTATTTAGAAAAATATGACAAAATTTAAAGGTTTTTTGTGAATCGTCTACATACACAAATAGTTTCGATTTTTTTTTAAAATAAATATTTGTGTTTTAATCTATCCAGATTCACCGCTATTATTTTTATTTCTGTCAAATATATTCTTTCAAAAATCTAACCTGGAAACTATCTGCGGCGTTTACAGATGACACTCTAATTTTAAAAAAAACAAACCAAAAAACATAATTCTTTACGTCTAAAATACTTCGAGGGAGGATAAATATTTCACCACCTATATACACGTTTTTACCAACTACGAACACATATCAAAAATACTATATTGAATTACTAACTTTATTAAATTCATTCTTAAACAATCTAAACTCTTACAAACACTACCATGTTGGCATAAAAATCTCCCTAAATGAACTGCGGACAACCGCCAAATATAAATAATGCATGCTAGAAAGACACACACAAACACAATCTTATATAAATTATCACCTGAATCCTGCATAGACAAAATAGAATTATATATGCTGGTACAAACATACATGATATGCGTCAACGATGCTTGATATGTTGAACGGCCCTGAAGTCGACTTTGCTAAGGGAGATGTAAAAACACAATACCAGAAATTCTTTCTATATCTCATTCTCTGCTGAAGCTTTAATAAAAACAAAACATGGTAGATCTGTAAACGTTTTCTATTTGTTCTTTTTATATATATATATACATATATATATATATATATATATATATATATATATATATATATATAAAAATATTTAAATCTATTTAAACTCGGTGGGTAAAAAAGGCCTTCATAGCACAATTTGCAAATCAATTGGCAAACGAGGAAAAATGAAAAAAAAAAAAAAAGAAATCACCAGAAAACTTCAAACATGGCGAAAAATATCGTCCAGCACCATAAATATCTGGTACAAAGAAAAAAAACCAGCGAGTAATAAGATAAAACTAAGAGTGCTCAATATCCTAAGTAGAGCAAAAGTAAAATAAATAAATCAATGAGCCAGGTACTACCTACCTAGGTTTCACTACATGGGATCATCGCCCATTCATTAGGTTCATATATATATATATATATATATATATATATTCAAACAAGTTTGGTTAAATAATTTAGACATCTGTCGATTAGTTTTCGTTGCGATCCTTTCAAGTTCATGGATACATTTTTTGGGAGACTTTAGTAGAAATACCCAAATCTTCTTTCGAATTGTTTTTATTTTCCCAAGTACTTTCAATCCCATCTGAGACCAGAGAAAAAAATATATACATATGAGCAAAAACAAAATGTGTGGTAGGAATGTTTTTAATTTCCGAATACGGTTAGCACATTGTGATTTTGTCCATAGTTAATATTGTTAAGAGTTGGCCTTTTCATTTTTATTGTTAAAGCTTCCATTATTTTTCATCTTTTTTTTGCAGGTGAATGAAGTTAATATGTTTGTGTTTTCTACTAGATATATTAATTGCATCCGCCTGCATAAAAAGATTAAAAATAATGGAAGCTTTAATAATAAAAAAGAAAAAGCCAACTCTTAACAATATTAACTACGAACAAGGCCACAATGTGTTAACCGTATTCGGAGATAAAATATACCTACTACAAACTTTGACATACACAGAATGCACACACTCTATTAAGCTGCAAAATCGAATCATCCTTGATAATGGCTAAAAGTATAGCCGAAAGCGCTCGGAAATATAAAACATTTGGACAGTTCTTACACAGCCTTTGTCCAGAAAAGAAAGCTCTTGTTCGGACACAAGAAAAATTAAATAAAATGCTTAACCATAGTACCCTTGTCTGTCGTTTTTTAATGAAAACATATATATATATATATATATATATATATATATATATATATATATATATATATATATATATATATATATAATCATTTCACCCCCAAGCAAGGAAGGAATCCACAAAGACGCACTGAGCGTGAAAGAGTGAAAAGAGTGAAATAGAATGGAAATATTTTAGAAGTAACCGGAAACCCGATCTTAAACAGATGACAAGGGATGGTGCCCTACTTCTGTTTTTAAAAATTGATGTGGTTCTCATTCCTCCCCTGTCTTTTGAACATGAGTAGAGGTGTATCTCTTGCATCCTGTTTCGGAATAGGTTTCTGGTTCTTTCTACAGTCTGCTTCAACTCCATACATCTAACATCTTGGGAACTCTCAAATTTTACTTAATATTTATTTATTTTATGTTTCTCTTCAATAGGAGTAGATAGGTTCGCCTATTGCCCG
>CAHIKZ030005131.1:380000-402500 GCA_903632075.3 Acanthosepion pharaonis
TTCTTCCGCACCCTGTAACCTTTTGTGTCTTAGTGGCTTTACTGTCTTGCGTAAGGTGATACCGATTTTTTAATATATATATATATATATATATATATATATATATATATATATATATATATATATGTGTGTGTGTGTTTGTGTGTGTGTTTGTGTGTGTGTGTGTGCATTAGAAAAGATTATAATAAAACATTTTAAATAGCTACACAAAAGCTTTTATGATTCAACACTCTGACTGTACTTCGTCAGGAAATGATATATTTATATGTATATTAGATACAGTTTTGTTAAACTTAAGATTTAAAATATAGGAATTTAATTAAGCATTCTTTACTTTTTTTATTTGTGATCAAATATTAGTTATATAATTAGATCTTTTTAAAATTAATTTTTTTAAAGTAATCATAATGCGTTGTATACAAAAAAATCGTTATTTCTTTTATTTGATTTAATAAATCTTTATGGTTTAGAAACTTAATAATTTATAAATTTTCATGCAGGCACAGAGGACAACTGTCATTTAGAGACCTACAGGTTTTTTTTTTAAATTTCCATTTTACTGTGGGGGTTTTATTTGTTTCTTTTAAATACCAACAATATTAGGATAGGGATTTTTGGTTACGCAACACATTATTTTTGAAGGAAGACAGAAGTTGGCTCCACCTTCATTTAAAATTATTTTTAGTGCTACCAATATACATTTTTTAATATTAGGATCCTCAATAGATGAGATAGTACATTAGTAAACTATAGATTCTATGAGACATTTATTATTCAATGGACAATTTATAGGATTCCTACAATTACATGATTTTTCTTTGCTATTATTTATTCTTATTTCTGGATCGCTATTTTTTCATTTTGGTTTAAGTATTTATTTAAAATTGTATTATATATTTATTTTTTTATATTTTTTTCTAAATAATCAGTACAACTGCGATAAAAACATATTTTTAAATAATAATATTATAATACATACATACATATATATATATACATACATACATATATATATATATATATATATATATATATATATATATATTATGGTGTTCAGAATATTTTTCAGGGATGAATATAAATATTTCTTGATCATTATTGCTTGATTATTCCAGACAGTTTGCAATTCCGTGACACCATTTATAGATTATCATTTGATATAAATGTTTTATCACAGGAAGGATTTGAGGCTACTTTATAATGGCAGTATTTATTATGTTCACGTGACTCAGAGATAATTCGTAACGCCACATTACAGAAGTCGTTCTTAACTGTTCTCTGGATAGTTCGGGGTCATTCGTAGATTTTATGGATGAAGTACCGAATATTTAAGGTAGAAGCAAACCACGCCAATCATTACGAAATGTATGACTAATTTATTTTATTAGCTTGAGTTGTGAGTAATATTCGCTTCTAGGAAAATGTCCTTTTGGGTAATAAATATTTTCCGTCTATATTTCTAAGATGAGGTATTATGTACATTATTTACATTATTCGGACTATTGTCCTCACCTTTGTCGTCATATTTATTACAACGTTTCGTCCATTGTACGCTGAGGCCTTCTTAAGGTGGTTGGAATGTCGGACTGAACTCTTTATTTCGCTCACTGGGGTAGACTGTTCTAGTTCTACGTGCCATGCCTAATGGATGTCAGTTATCTCCTGTTAATTCTCTCCCTAAGTTCGTTTTTCTCTTCCACCGCTAAAGCGTTGGCAAGTCTCAAATGGTTAACCTCTTCAAGTCTAGAGTTAACCGTTATCTTTTGACATAATCTCATAAACTTTCCGCCTTGCCTGCTCTTACGCTCATACAACGCCATACAATAAGCCTCTAACTTGAGATGCTCTCAGGCCTTATATTTGCTGAACTATAGTAAAAAAAAACCTAAAACAATTATAATGATGAATGTATCATGTTAACCAATTTTTTAATGAATATTTCATAAAAGTTAATAAAAAATGTTAGATACGACAGCGTTCAGTGCAAAAGCAGTGGATCGACAAGGGTAAATCTCCACAACCGGTACCAAAAGCTGAGCTAGATTGAAGAAAAGTGATGCTGTACTAGTGTTGCAATCTACAGGGTATTAATTTCTTCCTCTTTTATACGCCGTGTCCATTCAGGACGTAGACGGTCATGGCTCTCCACTTCCTCCTATTATAGCTCTCAATAAGTTTTGTCCCTTTGCTACTCCCCACAGACCATGTTCTGTCATCCATTTGCATAAGCCCACTAGGTATGTCATGCGTTGTTTTCCCTTGTCTATCTTTCCGTCTATTCGACCTGTGAGTATCACATTCTCCAAGCCATCTTTTCTCATTACGGATCCCAGATATTTCAGTTGTCTCTTTCTGTTGTTAAGTATAAGCTTCCTCCTTGTTTGCATCCTCTCCAAAACCTCATCGTGCTCAAACGGTCGGTCCATGATATCCTCAGCATCCTTCTGTAGAACCATATTTCTGTTGCCTCTCTTCTTCATCTTTGAGGAGACCGTCCAACATTCGCTACCGTAAAGGATGGCAGATGTCACGTAGCAGCTTAGCACTCTTGTCTTTCTTACAAAAGAAATCCTCCTGTCTTGTAATCCTCTGCCTAGCTTTTGGAATGCGTCTTTGGCCATCCAAATACGTCTTCGGATCTCAGCTTAGCACTTACCGTTTTCTGTCAAAACACTTCCCAGATATTTAAATTACTGCACGTGCTTGATTCTAGTGTCCGCAACCTTTAAATCGTATTTCGGGCTCATCTTTTTACTGATGATCATGCGTTCTGTCATCTTGTATTTTATGCTTAGTCCCTTTTTCTTACTCTCCTTCACTCTCTCCTGTAGGAGGTTTTTTAATTTATTTTCTGTCTTCTATCAATACTGTGTTATCTGTTGTTAAGATTGTGGTCGACAATGATGAATTCCTGTAGGATTTCCAGTTCTCTCAGAATTGCCTCACTGTATACGTTGAATAAGTCCAGTGAGAAGGCACATCCTTGCCTTACACCCTTTTCTATTTTTGTATATCTGCCGAACTCATTCTCTATGAGCATGCATGCCATATACTGCAAGTATAGGTTCTTGATTATCTTAATATCTTTCCCGAATATATCAAGGTTGCTGAGCAGTTCCAACAGATCTGTGAGGCGTAATTTTTCGAAAGCCTTTTCGTAGTCTATGAAACATGGGTACACGTCCTTTCTACATTTGGTTTGCTCTTTCTGATAACATTCTGAGCATGAATATCGCATTCCTTGTTCCAGTGTCTTTAACGAACCCGCACTGTTCTTGTCCTATCTCTGGCCTGATTCTACTGCGCGCTCTATTCATCAGAATACGGACGATGAGTTTTTTTTTACGTGGCTCATAAGCTGATTGTTCGGTGAGATTCACGTTCGTTTGCGACTGGTTTCTTAAGCAGTGCTATGAAAACATATCTGCTGAGATCTTCCAGTATATCCCCGCTGTTGTATATTTCATTTATTATTTCTGATGGTTTCAAGAACACCGAAGATGTATATGGAGAACCCCAGGAAGAGGAACTAAAATCGATTTGATAACTATCAATAAGAGATTCAGGAATTCAGTTGTGCACTGCAAGAAATAAACAAGAGCCAACTGCGGGTGTGACCATCTTTTAGTAATATGCAAACTAAGGAAATTAAAAAGAGCCAAAGCAGTACCCAGATTGCAACACGACAGACTTTTGGATGACCCCAATGGGAAGGAAAAAAATATAAAGACAGTGTGAAAAGCAGAAAGAAGGAACAGCAGGAAAATGGAAAGTTGAAGAGGATCACGTTAAGAAAATCATTAGTAACATCAGCATCATCTCAAAGAAGAATGGACAAAGAAAAATTAATTAGTGGCAGATTAAATTCTCGATATGGGAAAAAAGAGATGAAAACAATACCAAGGTACGGCACATAATGCAAAGCACAAATACAGTGGGAAGAAAGCAAGGTAAGCTAAAAAGGAGTGCCTCAACAAAATATGTGCAAAAATAGAAAGAATGTGTATAAAGAAGATATGCACAAAAAGACATGGGATGCATAAAATCCAGGACGGAAGGCTGATATTAGAAAAAGGAAAAAATAGATAGAGCAAATACATTGGAGAACGCTTCCTCGGCGAAAGACAACCGGCAATACATGGACATATCGAATGACAATGTTAATAAATCGCAAGTGGAATCAGCAGTGGTTAAATTGAACAGAAAAAAAGCAGTAGGGCCAGACGGGATTTTAATACAGACGCTGACAGCTTTAGATGATTGACAAGTTTACAGACATAATGAATGAAATATATAACAGCGATAATATGCCAGAAGATCTAAGCAGATCTATTTACATAGCAGTGTCTAAGAAGCAAGGTAGAAAAGAATGTGGACTCCATCGGACAACCAGCCTAATGAGCCAGATACAAAACTGCGAATTCTAATGCATAGAGCACGCAGCCTAATCAGAACGGAGCTAGGACAAGAACAGTGAGAATGTTATCAGAAAGAGCAATATAAATGCTGAAGGATATCCCTGTTTTATATATATATATATATATATATATATATATATATATATATATATATATAGAGAGAGAGAGAGAGAGAGATTTTATATAGCGACGTAGTGTGGGAATGATATTAGAATAATCCAGAACGTATACTGGCGGCAAACCACCTGCATACGGATGGAAAATGGGTCCAGCAGATATACAAAAATAGAAAAGGGAGTAAGATGAAGATATATTTACTCACAGGAATTTTTCAAATTATACAGTGCCGTGATTCGGAGAGAATTAGATGTCCTACCAGGATTCATTATTGGCGGGCACAATCTTAGCAACATAAGATATGCAGCTGGCACAGTACTGATAGCAGACACGAAAAGAAAGCTACAAAAACTCCTACAGAAGCTAGTGAAGGAAAGCGAGAAGAAAGGATTAAGTATAAACTACAAAAACACAAAAGCATGGTCTTTAAGGAACGGTTCAAAATACAGATTTCTAAACAGGAGATACCGAATTAAAACAAGTACTCTAGGAACTGTTTTAACAGAGGATGGAAAGTGCGATAATGAAATCTAAAAGCGCATTTGGATAAAGGAAGTTGCCTTCCAAAAGCTAAGCAAATTATTAAGAAACTGAAACAAAAGTGTAGTGGGCTGAAGAAAAGAGTACTGACCTGTTAAGTAATATCAATTCTCCTCTATGACCATGAGGGCTCAGCAATATCTTTACAGTTCAAGAAGAGACTTAAAGCAAGAGAAATGTGTTTCTACTTGAGTATACCATCGACAGAACATGAAGTCTTAGAGAAAATGGAAACAAAAAGAAACTAATACTTAACATCATGATGAGATGCGGAAATTTCTAGGGTTGCAACATATTTTATTTGTATCTTTTCTATAAATATTTTCATGGTAATTGTTCTGATGAACTTTTCTCTATGGCATCTAACCTTTATGAATATAAGGGCAGTACGAGATTGACGGCAAGTTTTCATCCTTTTACAGTTCAAAATGGCTAGTTCTAACCGTAAGTTCTATGCAAACAGTTTTTTCTATCCCACTTCTCGCTTGTGGAACTCTCTTCTGGCTTCGTGATTTCCAGTTTACTTTCATCTTCAAGTATTTAAATGCAATGTCAATCTTTATCTTTTGTCTTCTTATAATTATTCTTGTCCTTTCTCCTTAATAGTCATTTTTCTTATATTCTTTTACACTCAGTAACCTCTTTCTTTCTTTTTTTGTTCTTTTCTCGGTGCTTTTTTCTCGGTTCTTTCTTTCTTTCACGTTTTTTTCTTCTTTCTTTTTTTGTTCTTTCTTTCTTTCTTTCTTTCTTTCTTTCTTTTCTTAGTTCATTCATTCATTCATTCATTCATTCTTTCTTTCTTTCTTTCTCAGTTCTTTCTTTCTTTTTTTCTGAATTCTTTCTTGTTCTCGATTCTTTCTTGCTTTCTTTCACGATTCTTTCTTCTTTCTTTCTTTTTTTCATTGTTCTTCCTTTCTTTTTTCTTGATTCTTCATTTTTCTTTCTCTCTTTCTCAGTTATTTCTTTCTTGTCAGTTCTTTCTTTCTTTCTCGTTTGTTTGTTTGTTTGTTTGTTTCTTTCTTTCTTTCTTTCTCGATTCTTTGTTTTTTTTCTCGGTTCTTTCTTTCCCAACACTCTCTTTCTCGGTTCTTTCTTTCTTTCTTTCTTTCTTTCTTTCTTTCTTTCTTTCTTTCTTTCTTTCTTTCTTTGTCCTTTCTTTCTTTCTTTCTTTTTTGTCCATTCTTTCTTTCTTTCTTTCTTTCTTTCTTTCTTTCTTTTCACACACTCCGTTCTTTTCATATTTTTATTCATAACTTTTCCAGTTTCTTTCTTCTTTCTTTCTTTCTTTCTTTCTTTCTTTCTTTCTTTCTTTGCTTCTTTCTTTCTTTGTCCTTTTGCGTCTTTCTTTTCACACTCCCCGTTCTTTTCATATTTACTTTTTTATTCATCAGTTTTTCAGTTTTTTTCTTTCTTTCTTTCCTTCTTTCTTTCATTCTTTCTTTCTTTCTTTCTTTCTAATCTTCTATAATCTAAAAAAAGAAAAGAAAATATATCGGTGCAGATTGTGAAATCATTTGCATCAATCTTTTGAGATAAACGTTGATCGATAACAAGCGAAGCCTTATCAATTCTGGTCATCTGCTAATCGGCTTGGTGTGAGATACGATAAACAGTTTGATAAAGCACACTAAACTGTAGTATGTGCTTTTTTTCGTTTACACTCGAAATATCTATGTGCCTGTTTTGAAGCTAAGTCCCTATTTATTCATTATATTATCGGAATAACTTCATTCATGTCACTCTGAGTCTTATCTATTTTGAAACGTGACACTTTGTCGTATATTCAAGGCGGCAAACTCTGAAACACGTACAAGCAGAAGGGAAAATGCTGCCGACTGTATTACATCGCGTTTACTCGACTCTTCAACGTGACGAGTTCTTTCTTAAAATAATTAGCTTCACGTTTAGTTGGTGGGAAAGAATATGTCTGTATATATTTGGAATTGAATATAGATATTTCTCCAGAGGAATTGGTTTTCAAACTAACTAAATAAATGTTTTTCCAACGTTACAGCATACTCGAAAGTTGTGATATTTTTGCCGAAACAACTTCTAGTTGCACGTAAATTGTTTATCAAAACGAACAGATCTATGATGCGATAATCAAGCAAGTGGTGATAAATATTACACGTAACAATATGCAGTTACTTTACTCCTACCTTTCGAGCTTGCTAACATTAATATATATTATTATTGTTTTTTATCATCTCTCTTTCTCTTTATATATATATATATATATATATATATATATATATATATATATATATATTTTCAGGAGTTGAATTGATTGAAAATATTGTGTTAGAAAGTAGTGAGAAATAACAAAAGAGTAGAACATGTTTGGAAAGATTCTAAGCGAATTCTTCAGAATTATTGACGAACAATCGATATTTGATGCCGACGAAAAAATTGTTCACAAAGCAAATCATGATGATGCAAAAAAAAAAAAATTCCTGGTATTTCCAGGGATAGTTTATTCCCAAAAGTTTACTATTTATGGAACAGATTCCCGAGTGCAGGCTTCCGAGGTCACTGCGATATTAATATCTTCAAATCTAGGGTCAACCATTATCTATCCTGCAAAATCTGCACTTACGTCCTTGTCATACGCCCATACAACCCCTTACTCTCTAACACTCTAGTGCGAGTGGCTCTTCGGCCTTGTTTTTGTTGAACATTTACAAAAAAAAAACGTGTAGGAATTGACACCTGAAATTGTAACAAAGGAATCCGAAGAGATATTGGAATTAAAGAAATGCTATCTAGAAAAGAAACAAAAGTTTCTAATAAAGAATGTCAACCATTCGTCCTTGCTTTGAATATTGCTGCGACATCTGGACTGGTGCCCCGGTTTTGTTTGTTTTGTTTTGTTTTACTGGATATCTACCTCAATGTGTTATTTAATACCAACAATGAAAATTGTTGGTAATATTTTTTTCCAAAAAACTATTTCTCTTAATATTTTCCTTCAAAAATCTCTTTCTGGTAATAATTTTCCTTTGCTGGTAATATTTTGTTTCAAAAAAGGTATAGCTGGTAAATTTTTTTTTTTTTATGTATTGCTGGTAATATTTGTTGTTTTTTTTTTAAATGTAATGCTTGTAGTATTTTTTTTTAAATGCATGGCTGGTAATATGGTTTTTTTTTTGGTTTTTTTTTCAAAAATGATATGATGGTAATAATTTTTTTACAAAGTATTGCTGGTATTAAAACCTATTTTTACACTTTCATAATGTTTCGACCCCAATCTGGCGGGGGGTAATTATTTGTCCATAGCTGTACCCTGACAGGTGTTACCACCCCAGGTCATGGTGGACCTGGGAACAGCAGCAACTAAGAGATGGTTCCATACTCCTCAAATCCTCCTGATCAGAGACCTTGCTGTTGGATGTAGTTTATCGTCTTACCCAGGACGTGGGTATAGTTTATCGTCATACCTAGGATGGTTAGTGACCTGAATATATATTTTACAGTTGAAATAGATAGATGTAACCCTAAGTTCTATCCTCTACCTTCATAAGAACCAGATCATGTCTAAAATTGAGTGTACTGTTGCCATGTTTCGGCGTGAGTTGCCCAATCTTCACCTTCCATTCTTGATAGGGTTCAAAAGCGTGTCCGAGTCCTTTTTGGAGAATTATTATTCTACATTCTTCAACATCTCTGCCACAGCAGGGTGTGGCAAACCTCTCACTGCTCTATCAGTACCGCTCCAGGAAATATCTGACTCCCCATGCTATTCTCTAGCTTTATAAGAGCCAGATCAGGTCGAATATGGAGTACTGTTGGCATATTTGGGTGGGAGCTTTGTTCCGTTTGTTTCGGGTTTCTTATATATATATATATATATACATACATACATATATATATATATATATATATATATATATATATATATATATATATATATTATACAGTCCATCACCGCCGATCATGGCCCGCTCTACCGCCAGTCACGCTGAACGGAGGTCTTTTCAAGGGGGCTCCGAGCCTTCAGGTAATATTGAGCCTCAAACTCACATCTGACCTCAAGTAGATTTCCTATATACGATCCATCGCTAAAGATGCAGGTAAAATAATCGGCTCCGAGTACCGCTCCAGTAATTACCTGACTCCTCATGCTCTCCTCTAGTATTATAAGAGCCAGATCAGGTCGAATATGGAGTACTGTTGGCATATTTTGGTAGGGGTTTGTTCCGTTTGTTTTAGGTTTTCTCATATTATATATATATATATATATATATATATATATATATATATATATATTACACGTTCTGTCACCGCCCATCAGGCCGCGAAATACCGCCCGTCACGCTAAACGAATGTCTTCTCAAGGAGGCTCCATGCCTTCAGAGAACATTGTGCCTAAAACTCACACCTGACCTCAAATGGATTTGCTGCCCAGATCTCACTTTGATAATGTTTAAAAATGTCTCCGAGTCCTTGTTAGAGAAGAATTATTTTCCACCCTTCAACCTCTCCCTCTCTCTTTCTCTCTCTCTCTCTCTCTCTCACACACACACACACACACACACACAGAGGCGGGGGTGTGGCGAGCCTCTCACTGCTCTATGGCTACTACCAGTGAAAGTGCTTGGATGAACTCCATCTCCTGGTTCGGCCAGATCTGGCCTCCACAGTTAGGACCCGCCATAATTATTTGTCCATAGCTGTACCCTGACGGGTGTTACCACCCCAGGTCATACATAGTAGCGAACAGCTCACATTTTTTCCGTATTCCATCGGCGAGAAGTTACCACTCAAACAGCCTCTTTTAGCAAACCACAGCCCCGTGGAATTGACTCACAAGAGGATGATACCCTGATCACTACAATCTTAACATGTTCAAGTCTAGAGTTAACCATTATGTTCCCTTCCTATCCCTATAAACTACCACTTGAAGCCCTCTACTTTGAGAGGATCACGAGGCTTGTAGAGGAAAAGAAAAGGAAAAAAAGAAGTTCCATGCTAATGGTTCTTTTATCTTCTATCGCTTGCGAATCATTGTTCAAGCTTCTTTCATCTAAGTTAACATTGATCTCCAAAGGATTAATTGCAATGTCAATCGTCATCTTATGTCTTCTTAATTCTTGTTCTCTCTCTTTGATAATATTTTTTCTCATGGTCTCTTGCACTCGGTAACTCCTTGCGTCTTAGTGGCTTTATTACCTTGCTTTAGGTCAACAGAAATAAATAGAAAAACTTCGTTAGAAACTAATTAAATTCTGGACAATTTTCTCGCAGCTGAAGAGGCGACTTAAAACGACAGAGATGTTGATCTTCATACAGATAATGAGAATAACATGGATGGAACACTCGAGCAACTAGGAAGTTTTAAGGCAAATGTGAACCAAAAAATTCTTCTATCTAGTTACAATCATAAAGAGAAAATTGAAATTTCTGAGATACATAATGAGGAAAGAGTGCGCGGAGAATTTAACACTCAGAGGAGAAACGAATCAGCGAGTAACATACTTAGAAAGCCTGTGTAAATAGATGCCAGAATATAGACTTTAGGAATTGTAAGAAGGACAATCATTACTTAGAGCTACAAAAAATAGAAGCTGTGGAAAGCCATGATCGCCCGCATCTGATTAGTGAGATACCTTCTTGGAGAGTTTGAGCAAATGGATGACAGGGCGAGGATGGCAATGAGTCGTGAAGAGAAGGACATTGATTAAAGCTTTGAAAGACAGGAAAACGTGCTGAGAGACGGCACATGAAAGATCAGTAATTTCTCTTGATATGGGAAACGCGTTCTTACCACCCATTACCCTTCACACCATTCAAATCGTCTTCCTCCTCACTTATAACTCAAAGATCTAGCTATTTCCCGTGTCTTTTCTAGATAGCACAAGACTCTATTTAGATTATTCCGAGGTATTATGTATACTATTTACATTATACGGACTATTCTCCTCATCTTTGTCGCCATATTTATTAAAACGTTTCGGCCTTTCATTATCTGTATATATTTCTGAGATGAGGTATTATGTACACTATTTACATTATTCGGACTATTGTCCTCATCTTTTATCCCCATATTTATTACAACGTTTCGGCCGTTGTACGCTCCGGCCTTCTTCAGGTGGTTTGAATGTCTAATGGATGTCACTTATCAGTTATCTAATGTTAATTCTCCTCTGAAAGTTCTCCACTACCTAAACCGGGTATTGAACTCACACTGTTTGGGTCATGTCACTGGATCTAACTAATGCCTTTATCCACTGTGCCATGTGTATATTTTCTATATATTATATATATTTTTCAGTATCTGTCTATATTTCTGAGATGAGGAATTATGTACACTATTTACATTATTCGGACTATTGTCCTCATCTTTGTCGCCATATTTATTACAACGTTTCGGCCTTTCAATATCTGTCTATATTTCTGAGATGAGGTATTATGTACACTATTTACATTATTCGGACTATTGTCCTCATCTTTGTCGCCATATTTATTACAACGTTTCGACCCTTCAGTATCTGTCTATATTTCTGAGATGAAGTATTATGTACACTATTTACAATTATTCCGACTATTGTCCTAATCTTTGTCGCCATATTTATCACAATGTTTCGGCCGTTGTACGCTCCGGCCTTCTTCAGGTGGTTGGAATGCCGAACTGAACCCTTTATTTTGCTCACTGGGGTAGACTGTTCTAGTTCCATGTGCCATGTTTAATGGATGTCAGTTATCAGTTATCTCTTGTTAATTTCCCTCTCCAAGTTCACCACTGCCTTAATCGGGTATTGAACTCACGCTCTTTGGGTCCTGTCACTGGATCTAACGAATTCTATTACTGATGATTTCGTTGACCGTTATTTTTTCTTTGTTTTTGTTTTTTTTTTTCTTTTATGAATAGTTCCAAATAAATAGATCTTGTCTTGCCTGGATTGAGACGTTTCTCTTCATGTGTAGTAGCATTTCGGTCATTCTACAGAATTCACTGGTTTGTTTATCATCCTGAAAGCGCTTTGCTTTTATTCCGGAAGATATAGGCTATCCTGACACTGGAGTTTCTGATTATCCCGGAAGATTTCAGATTTCCGCCGCACGGAAACAAACTTATTAGAGAATCAGTCAACGGAGAAAAAAGAACCGTTTTCCCGTTTTCTCGATGCTGCGGCTATGATCTTTCTGACAAGTTAGTGTAAGGACACACCCAATCGTTGAACGCTACCGATGAAAATAACAACTGTTGAACGCTACATATGAAATTAATAATTTAACCGCTCAACCAATTCAAAGGCGGTCAAGGCCGGATTTTTAAGAAGTAGAAAGAAAGAATGAAAGAGATGAAAGAAAAATTTTAATAATCTTTGGATGGGGATTTATATTTAATATAAATAAAGGATAAGTCATGCCACACGAGACACCAAGCTCATTGCTATGGAAATATTTGCAGAAAAGACAAAGGAAATCCACGTCATGTGACTGAAGTCGAGATGCCAGATCAGGATCGATTATTTGACTAAGCTTTCTTTGGATTCTTTCAATCTCGAGAAATATATTAGGAAAACTAGCCCAAATATGGTAGCAATACGCAAAATAAGCGTTTATGATACCGCTATGTAATGTTGCAGAGACGTTGCAACATCATGTTGTCAGCTGGTTTTGAATTTATAGGGTTTCGTTCCGGAGACGGGTAAAGCAAAAATGCACACTGACTGATAAAAATCCTGAAGCTTCTTTTGTCGTTTATGTACCATGTGCGTATTAAGTTCCCCAAACTTTCTTTCCTCAGCATTTGCCTAGTGTTTTCGGAGTTTCTTTCTGATTGTTATCATTACTTTGCAGTTTCGAGTCTGCTTAAAATATCCTTCATTTCCAGACACCTTGGTTTCCATAGATCTCTTCATTCTGTTCGTCGATTGAAATAGATCTGCGCTACTTCAAGGCTTTTATTTCATTTATGACCAAATTATCCAGAATTTGCAGTCATATAGGCGATTAGATATTAGCTAAAATCCAGTATTTTGTTTCTCTGGACGATTTTCTTTCCATGATACCTTGCTTAGTTTTAGAAAGGCATCATTACTTTTTTTTACCTGTGCTTTAGAATGATTACGAGGGTAGGCTGGAAATCTGATAGACTTACTATGAAGGAGTGATTCTAGAGCTGTGAAATTTTACATGCATTAATTTCAACACTTTTTTATTAATAACTGCATTGTTTTTTTTTTCCTAGTAAATTGACATCTGACTCTTCAAAGAAAACTTCAGAAGTAACATCTCTTGAATCTGGCATCGTGATGTTATCAAATACCCGTAGAAAAAAAGGTTTTAGCCCGAAATGACATTCATACAAAAATTAGGGATTGAAGTGCAAATGTGAGCAGCTGTTTTAGAAGGGGGAAAAAATCTTGAAAATTACCCAAGATCTAGATGCCCTGCACCTGCTACCACCGCGAAAAACGTTGATCGTGTTCATAACATAACGATGAATGACATGACAGGTGAATGACTATTAACCAAATATCCAATGTTACTAGCATATCCCGTGAAGAGATGAAAATATTCTGCACAAGGAAATTGGAATTACGAATATTTTTGTACGTTGGGTGGCACGTCTTCTGACACCTGATCAAAAGCGAACCAGGTTGATCACATTGTGTGAGCAGACCCAGCTGATTTCCCAGAACGTTTTCTAGATCAGGAAAGAGAAAATCCATGTGGTGGAAATATCTCTGACTCACCTTTTCCAAAGAAGGAAAAGGTGGTTTCATCTGCAGGGAAGATGAAGGTCCCATTTTTTAGGTGATGGAAATCATTGCATTTACTGACAGAAATCCTCAATAGAGAGTAATACGCCAACTTGCTGATAGAGTTACGAAAGGCTATCAAAAGTAAACGCCGAGGAAAAAACCAGCAAACAAGACCTTGATTTCGAAGGGCTACTGTGCCCAACTGTGACTTTGAACTGGTTCATTACTGTTAAGTGGTCCACCCCTTTTTCATTCAAGTGGACTCGACCAGTGTGTACTTGTATTGCTGCCGGTGAATAGCCGAGAGATATACTGATACAGTGAGAGAGTGAGGGGTGAGGTAACCGCTTTGTAGGAGTCACAGTTGCGAGCACGTAGACTCAGAATGAAGTCCTAGTTCGATACTGAATTTCCCAGACTCTATATATATTATTGCTACTAAACACATTTCTGGGTCTACTAAGCGTATTACAAATTGTATTATTACGTCAATACATTTATTTGCTATATTTCATTCCTGCGTTTGTCATAGATTTTGAGACCGGATTTCATCCCTGAATCCACAACAATTTCTCTACCTATTCTCCTGATTTAGCACCCGCTGATTATCATCTGTTCCCCAACACGAAGCAAATCACTTGGCTGGGAACAAGAATCTCAGTGATGATATCATATCTGCTGTTGATGACGTTTTTTACCAACAGGATGAAAGCTTCTTCACCTATGTGATCCAAGAACTGCAACATCGATGGAAGATTTGTGTGGATCGCAAAGGATTCTCTGTTGAAAAATAAACCTCGTTAGGTCACATTCATTGAGAGTATCTTGGTCAGTGTGTGTGTGTGTATATATATATATATATATATATATATATATATATATACATTCGCTCTATCTCTGATATGGAGCACTTTATCCCATAAATATAGCACACCATAAAACTATATTTCTTCATATATATATATATACATATATACTAGTCGAGGAATACAAATGAAATAATAATAAAAACGAAGGAATATTAATATACAACCCAGTGTGTCTGAAGATTTTAATTTTTTAATATTTTTTTTAATATTTTTTTGTTCAATTCATATATATATATATATATATATATATATATATATATATATATATATATATATATAATTTAAAACACTGGTATTCCATGGTTATAATTTATTACAGTGGATCGTAACCACGTTGCAAATCATAGACCTACAAATTCAAAATTGAATTTATAATTATGATTTGGGCAATGATTACAATTCAATGTAATAAATTATAACTATGAAAAAATAGTGTTTGAACTTTTTATATTATGTTCTTGCTCTGTAAAAAAAAAGCTCCATCTGTATTTTTTTATCCTCTTAGAAATATATACATGATATCATATATATATATATATATATATATATATATATATGAAAAAAAATATACTGATATCTATCTCATACACGGTGAACACTAGACCTGGTTTCTTTAATATTTCCCCTTTTCTAGCAAGTTTGATGCTCGACAAACGTACATATAAGTTTTAGATCAAAATAAAATTCTTTTCGTTTTTCATTCAAAATACTCAAATTTTAAGAATACGTTTTCACAACATCGCCCACATGACGACGACGTGATCATATTTAAACGGAACGCTGATCTTATAAAAGATTTCAGTTATCTGTTTGGATTGGTATTGCTTTTATGTCCATCGTCTTGAATTGTATATGGTCTATGTTAATTATGTTTTATGAATATGTCCTGAAGATGGTCTATTAGACCGAAACGTCCTGATTTTGACATTAAACATTAAAACAGCATAATCGCATAATAGGATTTTTGTTTGTTTTTTCAGTATATTTTTCTTCATACTGTCGGATCTATATCCATATATTTGCTTACACACACACACACACACACACACACATATATATATATATATATATATATATATATATATATATATATATATATCATTATTATTATTGATATTTTGCTAAAGTAGATTCTTTAGGCTTTTCTGAGGAATCAAGAACACAATGAGGAGTCGATACTCTAAAACGTTTAAGAAGTCCTAAACTAGAACTATATATTCAAGATTTCCCAAAAGTTGATACGGATATAAAAATATGTGACTAGGTCGCATGTACTTCTAATATGAGACTAGTTAAAAAAAAAAATTGTACCACGAGACCGTGGGTAAAATAGTGAAATACATTGGCAGTTGTTCTTTGATGAATCGAACCTACTGAAAGTCGGCCTCTAGACAAAAATTCTGGCGAGTTCTCTACATTTTATTGAACTGCACATGAGATTTACAGGACTGATAAGCAATGTGCTGGAATTAATTCGATTAAAGATAAAAAAAAAAAAAAAAAACTTTTCAAATCAATGGAAGAGAAATGAAGCGGGTAAAAAAAGAAAAAAAAATGAGTTAATAAGCGTGCAAAAGAAGCTTTTCGCACCAGCGTCGAACAAACATTTTCGCTTATTTCACTGTGAAAGTTTACGCTTCTAATGCAATAAACAATGAGAAAGTCATTCTCTGGTGCTGAGAAAGATAAAGAAATAAAGGAAAATAGACACGTCCATATCTTTTTTTTCTTTTTGTTCATATTTTATTTCTTAAATTTTTCTCCGTCACATATTTAAAGAATCAATCTGAGAGTGTGTCTTCTTCTATACCAATATCCTTAAGTTCCTTAAATCTCTATATTAAGTTACTTTAAATGCCAAAAAAAAAAATTAAATTATTAACGGAATATATATATATATATATATATATATATATATATATATATAATTATTTATTTAAAAAATATGATTCCAACACGCTACATAAGAGTTCTCAAACAAGAGCCGAAAACTTCAATATAATTATTATTTTTTGAATAACTTATTTCAGAAATGTACGTGTTTTATAAGCATATTCATTATTAAAATCAAAATTTCTGTGGTAACGGCTAGAGCAATTGTTTAAAGAAAAAGGGGCGTAAGGTGTTAATAATTTGTATCAATATCTCGGTTGAATTCACAGATGTCAAGTCAGTGTAATGTTGGGGGTGTCTAAATTTAAAGCGGAAGAAGACATCGCTTAGTCTGGTTAAGAGTATGGAGATTTATTTATTTTATTTTTTTCTGAAAGTGTTTTGTGTATATAAAAACTGTCGTAAATCGCTAACATTTGTTTTTTGACGACTTCATAAAGGGTTATACAATCTTTACAAAAGTCCCTTTTCGACTAAAGATGGCGGAGATTTATTTGAACCCCTACCACCACTACCACAAAGTCAGGTTTTAACAAAAGTTCATTTTCAATATGGGGAGCCAAGCGGCAATCTTTCGACTAAAGATATCGTATTGTTGTCATATCTAGGTTGGAGGTGTTCAACCCTCACTACCTAACGTTTTGGAAGTTGTAAATGAGAAATATGGATTCTACCGAGAAATGTCGTCGCAGACATGTAAATAAGCAAGATGGCTTCTATCGAGAAATATTGTCTAGCACGATAGAGTGAACCAACGTTACTAGCAGCAGACTTATCCACTATTTTTTTAAGCATTCAACACCAAGCAAGGCCGGAAGCCACTAACACGCAAGCGGTTACAGAGAGTTGGAGCGAATACAAAGAGGAGTGATAGAGGAAAGGATGAAGAGAAGAATAGGGGATAGATCAGGGCATCTGGAGACGTCGATTGACATTACATTTGAATAGTTGGAGATTATAGCTATCAGGAAAACAAGAAAAGGATAGGGAGTTCTACAGGCGAGAGGTGCGAGACATGAAGCTATTGGAGTAGAAGAGACGGCTACATTTAACAGTTACGACAGTGAAAGGATGAGAGGGAGATGACAGCCTAGTTGAACGCTTAAATTCATGAAGTCTGGGAACCAGCGAAAGCAGCTCATCGGAGCAGTTACCATGAAAGTATTTGTAAAAAAGACAGAGGGAGGCAACGGCACGTTTGTGAGAGAGCGACTGCAGACGAGATGCCAGATCAGGGCCAGTAACATTGCATATCCGTCTTTGGATTTTATCAAGGACCATGAGACAAATAGAAGGGGCTCCAGACCATATATGGACGCAATACTCCATGCAAGGGCGAATGGTTAATTTAAGCATTCCACTTCATGTCAGTGGAAGACGTGTAACCAAAAAGCCGCAGTGAGTTTCTGTATTATAGGTTATTGTTGTAGCATACCTACGGACGTTAAGAGTTATGTCCCATTACACATAAATACAGTAGTAAATACTGTATGTTGGTCTGCAGTTGGAGATTCGTCTTCAACAGTGCTGGTCAAACTCTCTGCCTATTATATCGAAGGGCAGAGTCTCGTCTCGGGAAACAGCTATCCGATCCCGTTGTATACGGGGTCTACCGCGAATTTTTTGCTGAGCTTACATGCTCTCATACCCCACATTAAATTCAGCCTTCTGTCACATCCGACCGCGTGGGACTGATGGTAGATATCCTCCAGTTGGAGATTCGTCTCCAGCTGAGATTGTCAAACTCTCTGCCTCCGGGCACAGAAGATCCTCAAACGAGGCTATGTCGAAGGGCAGAGTCTCGTCTCGGGAAACAGCTACCCGACCTCGTTGTATACGGGTTCTACAGCGAATTTTTTGCCGAGCCTACAGCATCTGATACCCCATATTAAATTCGGCGGTTGGTAGATATCCTGTAGTTGGAGATTCATTGTGGAATTCACTTGTCACTTCTAGCAGTTGACTACTTCTTCTCCGCGCTGTTGGCAAATCTTATATGTGTTGTTCTTGTCCTAAGTATTATTGTTCATTACCAACATCCGTTTGATTATTCGATTCAGTAACCTTTCTTAAGTTACAACAGTTAGCATGAGCTATGCTGATGGAAGACGTAAAGGGTCGTTTTTGATAGTTAATAAAGAACAGTTCCGTTTTACAGGAATTGAACCAGTTCTTCACCCACTTGACGACAACAGATTGAGGTTCATTTTCGAGACCGTCTCCCAATTTGATATAACTGAACCTATTAGACTTATTGTTAAGACTAGGAAATGGTTGTGTATGCACAGATCACAAGTCGGGGTTGGAGAGCTAGAGTGTTGTAGTTTTTTCATTCATTAAGAAGCGGGTGTGAGTATGATAATTACGGACCCAAGATTCACTTGGCAACATAATCCTTTGAAAATACGATCACAAGTCCCATGACCTTATTAAGATCAGAGGAACACCACATTTGTTGCAACCATATCAACATTCGACATATCTAAGACAAATATGCCTGACAGAGCCCATCCATCTTCAGGCTGGTTTTGAATTCAGTCCTCCTTTTCCTAGACTGTTTGGGCTAAAATGCCTTATAATAATTGAATACTGAATACAGTATTCTCATTATACTAGCTGTAACGAAAGGCAAAACAGCTCTGTCTGCTATGCTATTTAACTCATAGCTGAAGGAAGATGGGTAACATGTTTCCAAAAAGATTATTTCAGATGATTAAAAGAAATCAGTTTCATTTTCGAAGCATTTATATTAACAAGCCACTTCTTGCCCTGGTTAACAACAGATTGAGGTTCATTTTCAAGATTGGCTCCCAATTTGATATTATTTAACCTATCAGACTTACTATTAAGGCCGGATTAAATAGCTGTCTGGATAGATAGATAGATAGATAGATAGATAGATAGATAGATAGATAGATAGATAGATGCATAGGCTAAAATTAGTTCGAATATAATAATCTGTAAGCGATAATGATGGCCCAGAATTTGCACACCAGGATTTTAAGCTCATTTCAAAGCTTTTGATAAAAATACAGGAAACGTATAAAAGACATTTCGTTCCACCCTTCCTGTCTTGGATTTTATTTATACTCTTGTGGAATCCCAAATTCCCACCCTTAGTGGGATGGGTCCGTTTTTGAGAAAATAGCACAAAATTGCTAAAAGCCGTCTGACGACCTGAAGTTGAGAAATATCAAGTTTCTATAAATTACTCTCTCTGTCTTCTTTCAGCCGCCGTGATCTATACCTATCCTTTTATCATTTGAAGGGCATTGGGAGTAGCGATTTATCTATAATAATGTTCACCCAATAAAAGACTTGATAGCCATACATTATAGAGTAATATTTTTAAAATGGTTATAATTTTCAGGCGATCATGTCTCTCCACAACTTCCTGTCTCTTGTAGCTCTTAATAAGTTTTGCCTTTCTGTTATTTCTCCTAAGCCCCATTCCGCCATCAATTTATTCCTCGCTAAGTAGATTAAGCGTTGTTTTCCTCTGTCCCGCTTGCCTTCAATTTGTCTTGTGAGTATCCGATTTTCCAAGCCCTCCTTCCTCATTATGTGAACTAGAAACCTCAACTGTCTCTCATTGATGCTGGGTATTAGTTTCCTTTTTGTTTCCATTTTCTCTAAAACTTCACCCATGCTCACATGTTCGGTTTGTGGTATCCTCAGCATCCTTCTGTAGAACCACATATCTGTTGCTTCAAGTTTCCCCTTCATTCTCAAGGTTATTGTCCAGTGGGGGGGGGGCAGATATCACACAGCTGTTTAGTACTCTTTTCCTTTTCTAGCGAAATGTTTATTGGTCTGAAACGTCCTTGGTATGACGATAAACTACATCCAGCAGCAATGCTTCTGATCAGGAAGTTTTTAAGGAGCGTGGAACAACCTCTTAATTGCTGTTACTCTCAGGTTCATCCCGACCCGGGGTGGTAGCACCTGTTAGGGCCCCAGCTATGGACAAATAGTTGACCCTCAAACGGGTCAAAAGTTTATGTAAGTATAAAAATATATTTTTGTAGAAAGAAAAATTACAATCAATACATTATTGTAAAAGGGAGAAAAACATTACCAGCAATAGATATTTTTTTAAAAAATTACCAGAGATCATCAAAAAATTAAATTTCGGCATTAAATGACCCATAAGGTGTTGATATGCCGTTATAACAAACAAGGAAATGTTTCGCGGTTGAGGCGGGGTCTGTCGCATGGGACGCGGAGATAAAAACAGTATAGTTAAATATTGTTCTCTTCTGGACAGGATTATTTTTACTCCAGTGGCAGTGAAGACTTTAGGGGTTATTGGCTCTCGTTCGATGGCGTTCCTTTGGAGGCTTTGCGGGATTGTGTCTCGATTAATGGGACAAGCCTCGCAATACGGAGTGGCTCTTGCAGCGTGTCTCACTGGCGATTGTTCGGGGTAATACTTTCTCCATCATTGTGGCTGGCACAGGATAGCAAAAAAAATCATTTTGTTTTTGTTTATAGATATTTTGTTCAAATAAAAACTTTGATTTGGGATGCAACCTGTGTCGATACATTTTCGACCCGTAATTTGATCAGGTCTACTGATAAAAAAGATAGTTAAATATTCTTCTTTTGCTGATAGATTTCTTTTTTCTTTTTACTCCTGTGGCAGTGGAGACTTCAGGGGTTATTGGCCTTCGTTCGATGGCGTTCCTTAGGAGGATTGGCGCGATAGCGTCGCGATTAAGGGACAATCCTCGCGAAACAGAGTGGCTCTTGCAGCGTGTTTTACTGGCGATGGTGCGAGGTAATGCTTTCTCCATCATTGTGGATGGCAGAGGATAGCAAAAAAATAAATAAATCATTTTGTTTTTGTTTATAGATATTTTGTTCAAATAAAAACTTTGTTTCAATTTTAAAGTTAGGGAAGTCGTTGATTTGGAATGCAACCTGTGCCGATATTTCGACAGGTAAATTGATCAGGTCCGCCGTTGAGCCGAGGTCTGTCGTTCGGGACGCGGAGATAAAAAAAATAGTTAAATAATCTTCTCTTGCGGACAGATTTATAGGGACGTCTGGGGTTATTGGCCCTCGTTTGATGGCGTTCCTTCTGAGGATTGGCGGGATGGCGTCTCGATTAAGGGACGAGCCTCGCGAAACGGAGTGGCTCTTGCAGCGTGTCTCACTGGCAATTGTTCGGGGTAATGCTTTCTCCATCATTACAACTGTCAGGGCCCCAGCTATGAATAAATAGGACGACTGGCAGGGGATAGCAAAAAATAAATAAATAAATAAAATAAACATTGCTTTTGTTTATAGATACTTTATTCAAATAAATTCATTTTCTCTAAATGATCTGAAAAGATAACAGAAAAAAATAAATCATAATCACGATTTAATCCCAAAATTCTCAGAGATTGGGAAGTCATTAATTATACCATACAATAAAAGTCATCTATACTACATCATTTACAAGTACTAACACCTAAACTATTAATTGATATAAGATAAACAAGAGTAGGAAATGAAAAGTTGATAAATATAACATGAGGTAAGCAAAAGTTAAAAAAAGTAAATTTGGTAAGTAGAAAATAAAAACAAGACAAATAAATACTAATACAGAAAAACACAGTAAAAGGGGAAAACGTTGAACGAAATAATAAACAATGCATACTAACTTCGAATAAATATGATAATAAAATAATCATAATATGTATAAAATGTAATAAAATAAATAATAATTTCAAATTATATTAAATTATTACATAATTATTTTTAAGCAATATTAATTTTTTTTTTTCAGTTAAACTTAAAATTCCTTGATTTTTGGAGCTTCGAAAGAACGCGCCATCTGTTCTTGGGCTCGAAACATTTCGACTTTTGTATTTGTTTTTTTTACCATATATACTCGCGTATCATGCGACTTTTGAAGACCTAATTTTGAAGATAATTTTAAGAGGATCGCATCATACACGAGAT
>CAHIKZ030005131.1:410000-557500 GCA_903632075.3 Acanthosepion pharaonis
ATGCGACAAGACTCTCGCTACTAGCAAGAAATTGCTCTGACAGACTACATTCTTTGGTTCCGGCAGGTCTAAGTTCCAAGGCTAGGATCCACCATGCTACTTAAATTTGTAGTAAACCACCTATATTCCCCAGGTATCCCGCCGGTGAGAAGTAAGTCCCACTTGAACAGCTTCATCCCTTTAACCGCTGCTCCGTGGAACCGACTCCCAAGAGGGTATTTCCCCGATCACTACAATCTTAGCCTGTTGAAATCTAGGGTTAACCGTTATCACCTTCTCCTATCAGTATAAACTGCCTCTTAACGTAACCCTCTACCTCGAGTGGCTCCCGGGCATTATACAGGGCCAACCTGACTTAAAAAAAAAAACAAAAAAAAACAAACAAATAAAAAAACGTAAAAGTCAGAGAGCCACTCCAGATAGAGGGTTACTGTGTAGAGATGCATTAGTGTAAGTATTCTATGCAGGAAATGCAAAAGTCAAATTCAAGACTTGAAGAGAGCAAGATTTAGTGAGAAATGTTCAGAGTTCAGGTGGAGATCAGCCTTGGGGTTAAATTCGATTAAAAAAAAAATGTCCTCCCAGGCAATCATTCTGACAATTATTAAGTTTTCTGAGGTGAGTCTTTAAATATTTACCCACGCCGGCCAAAATGATGGCATATATTGTTTAGGCCTCACAATTGTCAGGAGGTTTTCACATGTGAGTCTTTAAATATATAAATATACTAGTTTACCCAGGCCGTCCAAAATGATGGCATATTTTGTTAAGTCCTTACAATTATTAGAATGATTTTACATGTGAGTCTTTAAATATATAAATATACTAGTTTAACCAGGCCGTCCCAAATGATGGCATATTTAGTTTAGTCCTTACTATTATTAGAAGGTTTTCCCATGTGAGTCTTTAAATATATAAATATACTAGTTTACCCAGGCCGTCCAAAATAATGGCATATTTTGTTAAGTCTTTACTATTATTAGAAGGTTTTCACATGTGAGTCTTTAAATATATAAATATACTAGTTTAACCAGGCCGTCTAAAATGATGCCATATTTTGTTCAGTCCTTACTATTATTAGAAGGTTTTCACATGTGAGTCTTTAAATATATAAATATACTAGTTTACCCAGGCCGTCCAAAATGATGGCATATTTTTTTAATTCCTTTTTGTTATTAGAATTCTTTATGAGTCTTTAAATATATAAATATACTATTAAAACCAAATTTGTCCTCAGTATGATGGCGTCTTTTGTTGATATCTGAACAAGAGTATAAAATGTAATTCTTGAAATATATGTTAATTGTTATCGTTGAATTCCACTCTTTTTCAATGTCGGTCTTTTCATCAATCCAGCTTGATAATCATCTTGGAACGGTTAACATTTTCCAAACAAATATTCTGCCACCTGGCGTCGATAGTACATATGAGATCATTCTCTATTGCAAAATGTTACTGACAGGAAAGGCAAAAATAGTAGATATATATTTATGTATTTGCGCATCCGTGTGTGTGGTGCGTGGGGTGGCAAATGAAAAATATTTGAAAGTGTCGTCTGCAATCGTAAATTGATTGGAAAGTCATTGAGTTCGCGTTTCGGACCGTCGACACCATCCGTACCATTTTTTTTAAGCGCACTTAAGAAAGAAGCGTTAGACATACTCATCTAATTTCTTGGCTGATGAGTTGTTTATCTTTTCAAGTGTCCCTCCACTCCCTCTTCCCTGCTTTCCTTTCCATCCTTTCCTTCCTTCATTCCTTCCTTTACTTTATTTTTTTGTTATTTTTTCCGAAATATCAAAATATCTTTTTTTTATCTCTTTCTTTTCTCCTCTCGTGGCTTTTTTCAACATCCTATCTTCCTTCCTTCCTTCCTTTCTTCCTTCCTTCCTTTTACTGTATTTAAAATTGCGCTTTTCTTCGTTTCTTTCATTCATCGCATTTGAAATTCCATTCCTTTCTTTCTTTCTTTCTTTCTTTCTTTCTTAATTTATTATTTATTTATTGTTGTTTCTTTAATAGTTTTTGAAATTCTTTGTTTTTTAGTCATTTTATTTTGTTACTTTCTTCCACGAAATTTAAAATGCCTCATTTTTGCTTAATTTTTCTTTTTGTCATTCACAATATTTTAATGTTCTTTTCTTCCTTCCTTTCGTTTTCTTTCTTTTCTTTTCATTTTTTCTTTATTTTTCTTTTGTTTCTTTCCATCTTTTTTTCATTTTCTTTCTTTAATTTTCATTCTTTTTCTCTTTCTTTTTTTCTATTTTCTTCCTTTCTTTCATTCTTTCTTTGTTTCTTTCGCTCCATTTGAATGTATATTTTTCTTTCTTTGTCGTTGTTTCTTTCACTGCATTTAATCTTTTTCTTTATTGTTTTTTCTTTCTTTCTTTCTTTCTTTCTTTCTTTCTTTCTTTCTTTCTTTGCTTTTTTCTTTTAAAGCAAAGATTATTATCCGTCTTTATCTTTTTCTTTCTTTTTTCTGTTTTGTTTCTTTTATTTTCACATTATTTGTATATCTTCTCTTTTATTTTTTTCGTCTTTGTTTCTTTCTTTCACAGCAGAAGAGGGATTTCCTCTTCTTTCATTTTAGTTGTCTCTTTCTTTCTTTCTTTCTTTCTTTCTTTACATTTCTTTCTTTCTTTCTTTCTTTCTTTCCATTTCTTTCTTTCTTTCTTTCCATTTCTTTCTTTCTTTCTTTCTTTCTTTCTTTACATTTCTGTCTTTCTTTCTTTCTTTCTTTCTTTCTTTACATTTCTTTCTTTCTTTCTTTCTTTACATTTCTTTCTTTCTTTCTTTCTTTCTTTCTTTCTTTCTTTCTTTCATAGCTTTTCAAATCCGGCTTTACTTTCTTTCATTTATCTTTCTTTTCTTTTTCTTTTCTTTTCTTAATTTCTTTCACAGCATTTGAATATAGTCTTTCTCTTTCATTGTCTAAATTTAGGTTCTTCCCACGAAACAATCCTCTGTAGAACTGACTCCCAAGGTGATGCTTCTCCGATCGCTATAATCTTAACCAGTCTAGAGTTAACTGTTATCTTCCCCACATATCCCTGTACGTCTTAATCTGTAATCTTCTACCTTGAGTGGCTCTTGGGCTTTGTAATGTTTGAGCATAATTCCCACACTGGTTCAAAAGCGTCTTCGCCTCCTTCTGAGGGACAAAGTATGTTCCACCCTACAGCCCCTTTCCTCACAGACGAAAGGTCGCCAGTCGTTCCCTGCTCCATCGTTGTTTCCATGGACAGTGCTCAGACGAACGGTATTCCTTAGTTCCACCAATTCTAACCTTCACACCTAAAACCCTCTATGCCACACCCTATGCAGCGAACCACCCTAATTCCCTTCACATTCCATCGATGTGATGTAAGTTCTACACTAGCAAATTCTTCCCACAAACCGCTTCTTTGTGGAACCGACTCCCAAGAGAATGCTTCCCCAATCACTATAATCCTGACCTGTCCAAGTCTAGAGTTAACCGTTACCTTCCCCCCATAACAGCATAAACTCTTTAACCCTCTATCTCGAGTCGCTCTTGGGCCTTTTACAGAGTGAACTTCTTGTGTATGCCGTGTTCCTTCAGCGCGTTGACGACCATGGCTCTCCACAATATCCTCTCCTTTGTAGCTCTAAATAAATATTGTATTTCTGTTATTTATCCTAAATCTTGTTCCAACATCCACATACCCAAGGTCTCTAAGGAAATTAAGCGTTGTTTTCATCTATCTCTCTTGCTTTCAGTCTGTCTTGTGAGTATCAGATTTTCCAACCCTCTTTCCTCGTTATGTGCACTAGAATTTTCTACTGTCTCTTCTTGATGTAAAAATACAAGTTTCCTTTTTGTTTCCATTTTCTATAAAACTTCGTCCTTTCTCACATGTTCGATCCATGGTATTCTCAACATCCTCCTGTAGAACCACATTTCTGTTGCCTCAAGTCTCCTTTTCATCTGTCCAGCATTTAGTTCCATACAGGGAGACTGATATTACGTAAAAGTTTGTTTGTTTCTTTCGAGATTTTCCTGTTTCTTAATACTTTGCTTAGCTTTTGGATGGCATCTTTGGCTAATCCAATGCTCCTCCCGATTTTCGTATTCCTTATTTGTAATTTGCACGTTGTTCTCTTTCACTAATAACCAAACAAACTAAAAGAAGACAGAATGCGCATGGTCGGCAGTAAATTGGTGAGCCCGAAATGCGATTTGCAGGTCGGAGACACAAAAATCAAGTATACGCGGAAGTTTAAATATTTGGTAAGTCTTTTTGATGGAGGACGATAGGTGCAACGCTGAGATATTTAGACGGATTGGGATGGCCAAGGATCTATTCCAAAAGCTGAGCAGAGTACTGCGAGACAGGAGGATTTATTTGGTGACAAAGAAAAGAGTACTGAGCAGGTACGTATCATCTTTCCTCCTTTACGGCAGCGAATATTGAAAGATGAGGAACAGACTCGAGGCGACGGAGATGTGGATCTACAGAAGGATGCTGAGGATATCATGGAGCGAACGTGTGAGCAAAGATGAGGTCTTGGAAAGGATGCAATCAAGGAGGAAGCTTATACTTATCATAAGAAAGAGTCAGATGAAATTTCTGGGACACGTAATGAGAAAGGAGGGTTTGGTGTATTTGATACTCACAGGTCGAATAGAAGAAAAAAAGTGACAAGGGAAAACAACGCATGGCGTACCTAGCGGGCTTAAGCATGTGGATAACTGAACGTGGTTTGTGTCTGTTGACAGAGGCAGGAAACTTATTGAGAGCCAAAAGAGATAGGAGGAAGGGGAGAGCCATCATCGCCTACGTCCTGAAAGGACACGGTACATAAAAAGAATAAGTTTAGTCCTTTCTTCTCGATTTCTTTCTCTGCTTTGTGTAGGTGATTTTGAAGTTTTCTTTCCGTATCTGCTACTAACACTGTGTCATCTTCATATCGTCTGCTGTTAATATTGTGGCCGACAATAATGAATCCTGGGAAGAATTATAATTCTCTTATATTTTTTTTTTTTTTCTAATTATTTTTTCGTTCAAAGAATTTTAAATTCCTCTGCTTTTCTACTCTTCTTACTTTTTCGCTTTTCTTCTCTTTCTTTATTTTCTTCCTTTTCTTTCTCGCCCCACAGAATCATTTTTCATTCACAGAAATTTAAATTCCTTTGCTTTCTTTCTTTCCATTCTTTTTCTATTTTTCTTCGATTTCTCTATTTGCTTCCTTTTCTTTCTCGCGCCCCAGAGAATCATTTTTCATTCACCGAAATTTAAATTGCTTTGCTTTAATTCTTTTCTTTCTCTTTCCCTTTTTTTCCCTTTCTCTGTCTTCTTTCTTTTCTATCTCGCGCCACAGAATCATTTTTCATTCACAGAATTTTAAATTCACCTGCTTTCTTTCTTTTTATTTCCTTTTTTTTTTTCCTTTTCTTCCCATTCTTTATCTTTTTCCTTTTCTTTCTCACGCTGCAGAATCATTTTTCATTCATTGTTTTATTCAATTGACATCCTTCGCGTGGAAAGCACTTAAATCCTCATTCGACACATCACTCCCTCCAGGATTCCTTGTCGCTCATAATTTAATTCTGAAAAGTAGGGGTTTTTTTTTCTATTAAAACGTATTGTCATAACGGTACTCCATACTTTTTCTTTTACCCTTCGCATTTTGACCTTCGTTTGTAGGTCACTTCCTTAAACCCACTTGGCATTGAAACCGAACGACACTGACCCGTCTTAGTGCGAAAGGATACATTAACCTTTATTCATCAAATCCTTTTTAACACTTTTAATTCTGTTCTGTTTCAACTTTCTCTTCTCGGACGAACTTTCTAACTTTAATATGGTTTTATCTATAACACGGCGATAATTTGAAACATCTGTGTTTGACGATATTATTTATAGCAATTCAATGGTTATTAATTGTTATTCAAGTTGAGTTAACCACAAAGACACACATACATAAATTTAGGTCCAATAATACGTGCATCAAAATACACACAGAAATATTATTGACATTAATCTCGTAAATATTTCTTTTTTAAAAAAAAAGTTAGGCCTATTAAGGATGTAAGCGATAATAGCTCTCCACACGTTCCTTTTCTTTATTATCAGTAAATAGCCATGACGTCTTGGTAAAATATTGTTGATGGATTTCCTGTTGTCATTTCTGCATTTTAAATTAAGAGTACCCCTTCTGCTGCTATGTATGTCACCCAAGGCTAAAGAGTACTCTCTACCCTGTTCTCTCTACCATTACATTCAATTACATGCTAATAATCTTAGGAAAAGGTATGAATCCTCTTCTTCTCCCCCACCCCCAGCTAGGAGTAAATAGCAGGAAAAACCAGGTTCTATAGCCTTGGATGGCAACTGGTCTACCGTAGAAAGAAATGGCAACCTACTGCGGGAAAAAAAACTCGTCAATCATGATCTAAAGATACATGATCACCTAAACGTGTATCCCGCATGGCACATAACTGAATCGGAGAGCCTAGTTCGAATTCCATTCGAATCCATTACATTCACTTACGTGCTAATACCCTTGGGAAAGGCAGGAATACTCTTCTCCCCCTCCCCCACACCAGCTATGGGTAAATAGCAGGACAGACCAGGTTCTATAGCCTTGGATGGCAACTAGTCTACCGCAGAAAGAAGTGGAAAATCTACTTCGGGAAAAATTTGCCTCGTCAGTCCTATATCGAAAGGTACATGATCGCCTAAGCTTGTATCACGCATGGCGCATAACTGAATCGGAGAGCCGAGTTCGAATTCCAATCAAATACATTACATTCACTTATATGCTAATACCCTTGGGAAAGGTATAAATCCTTTTCTCCCCCCACCAGCTATGGGTAAATAGCAGGAGAGACCAGGCATATCTGCAGTAGTTCTGGTCTACCGCAGAAAGAAATGGCAACATGCCGCGGGAAAAAAAATCTGCCTCGTTAGTCATGCATCAAAAGATACATGATCACATAAGCGTGTATTACACGTGGCACATAGCTGACTGATCTCTCTCTCTCTCTCTTTTTCTCTCTCTCTTTCTCTCACTCTCTCTCACCTAGACGACATTATCTTTCAGTGTATAGTCCATCATGACTCTCCACAGATTCCATTTCTTTGTTATTCTTTAAGTGTCATGGATTCTTGGGAAAGATAGTGGAGTGTTTTCCTGTTTCCTTTACCAATGTTTTAAATTTAGGGTAATCCTTCTCCTACTCTGTATGCCACCAAAGTCTAGATGTCCTCTCAACCCTGTTGTGTGCCCCACTCGGTGTGATACAATGTCTTTTCAGTATAATCAATCAATACTCAGCACAGATTCCTTTTCTTTATTATTTTTAAAATGCCATATATTTTTGGGAAAGTTAATAGAGTAGTTTCCTTTTGACGTCTCTACGTTTTGGAATTCATAGTTTTCCAGCTTTTAGACTGGCTGCCAACCAAGGCTAAAATGCTCAGACCACCCTACTATTTAAAACACTGTTTCTCATTTTTTTTATGAAAAAGCACAACTAGGAGCAATTGAAATTATCACGGCACACTTAGCAAATTTTTTAAAGTATATACATTTAAATGTTATGAAATCAGACCATAGATTTTTGTTTTAAAATGCACACACTCAAATATGAACTTACTTAATTTCATTGTTTCTATTCAACTATTTGTGCAACTTATTTAGTGGGAAAACTGTTCGTGGTGTTTTTTTTTACGATTTTGTCAATATTTCACAGCGCACTAAGAGAATTGCCCAGCACACTAATGTGCCGCAGCACGGCGGTTAAGAATCGCCGAGTCAGACCAGAGTACATCACTGGTAACCCTGACAATAAAAGCGTGACACACGATCAGCAGTTTTATCACCCTCCTAATCTCACGCCCAATGATAACCATTACGTTTTCACTGTTCTATCCTGGAAAGTATGCGTTTGTGTCATATACAGGTGTAATCTCAAAGACAACCAGATAAACGCCAGTTGAGGACGGTGTGGGTTTTCCGTATTGTTTAATTAGGACACACTTCCTGCTAGAAGAAAGTCCAACTACAAGACCATGGCGGACTCAAGTTGAGTCCAAACGAAGATGTAAAGAAAACAAACAAGACCGATATATATATATCAACAACTATATGTATTAAACAACAAATTTACAAGTGATAAAGACATCAACATTTGTGTTTTTCTGTGAACGTAATGAGTTTGTATATTGCTGAAAGTTTTTACGTACGTGTATATGTGTTTCATGGCGTTTTTCCCACAAGTCGTCGAAGACGCGGATTTCTGCGAGAGATCACATTTTTAAAAGTGTCCGCTGAAATGCAAAGTCAAAAGAGAACGAGGTAAGAAGTCTCCCAGTATTTATAGTGTAGATAGAGCGACCCCTAGTGAACAATTAGGGAATTAAGGGGTAGCTAACTCCGACACAACTTTTCATTAAACTTCGACCTGATCCACTCATTTCCATTAGTTTTCTAATTTATTTCGGAAAGAAATCTGTGCCAATACAAAATGCTGGAAACGCTTTACCAATTCTTAACGACAAAAAAGAACAAAAAGAAAAAGAAAAGTCCTTATAAAAGGAAGATCTAAAAGACAATCAAGAAAATTGAATTTTATTTTTCTATTTCCAAAGAAATGGAAATGAATGATCAACAGAAATCTTCCTGGGCAAAGAGACAATTTTTTTTTCTGCAATAGACTACATTATCATATTTACTTAGAAGACCAGAAATTTGTCTTCTAAGTGGAACAAAGATTAGAAAATATTTGTTCTGTTACCACAGTACAGGAACTGTATTGTTTTATTTCTTCTTTGTGTGTCTCTCTTTTTTAGTTTAGATACTTTTTACAGTGATCACCGTTTTTGGCCAAATAACCAAACATTAAAATTTAGTAGGGAATTCTTTTTTAGTTGGGCTGATAACTTTTCTCCGTCTGCCTATCTGTATATAAGTACTGTTTTTATATATATATATATATATATATATATATATATATATACAGGTGCATTTAAGATATATATATATATATATATATACAATTTAATTATATATATATATATATATATATATATATATATATATATATATATATATATATATATATATCTGCATGTAGTACTACTTAAGTAACCTCCTCCAAATTGATTGATGGAGTATTCCCGCTATTTTAACACCCAACAGATGAAAACATTTTAAGAATTTCATTAAACTTCGACCTGATCCACTCATTTCAAGTAGTTTTCTAATTTATTTCGGAAAGAAATATGTGCCAATACAAAATGCTGGAAACCCCTTCCCAATTCTTAACGACAAAAGAGAACAAAAAGAAAAAGAAAAGTCCTTATAAAAGGAAGATCTAAAAGACAATAAAGAAAATGGAAATGAATGATTGACAGAAATCTTCCTGGGGGCAGAGACGATTTTTTTCCTGCAAAAGACTACATTACCATATTTACTTAGAAAACCAGAAATATGTCTACGAAGTGGAACAGATATCAGAAAATTTTTGTTCTGTTCCCACAGTACAGAAACTTTATTGTTTTACTTCTTTGTTCGTCTCCTTTTTAGTTTAGATACCTTTTACTCTGATCACCGTTTTTTGACCATTTCCAGTTAGACGAGGTTTCCTCAAGTTTTTTAAGCAACAGCACACCTGTTAATATTATATTCAAGGAGGTGCAGTCTGGAGTGATGTAAAAGCTGATGTGGTCGCAGAAATTATCTGAAAGCCATGATTAATTTATCCTGCTTTAGCTGATTTTTGTTTTTATAACGTTTCTAATACAATTAGTTACCAAACACACGAATATTCAAATAAATTTTACTGATATATGTTTTATATACTTTCTAATATAACGTTTCTAATACAATTAGTTACCAAACACACGAATATTCAAATAAATTTTACTGATATATGTTTTATATACTTTCTGGCAATTCGTAATTAATTTTCCAACACCCAAACAAGGACTCAGACCACAGATGTTCTTACTGAGCTTCTGATAGAATGTGAACGGTGTCGTCCCTTACGAGTTCCTAAATCATAGAAGGACCAACACTACTAACATTAGTATCAGTCTATATTTCTGAGATGAGGTATTATGTACACTATTTACATTATTCGGACTATTGTCCTCATCTTTGCCACCATATTTATTACAACGTTTCGGCCCTTCAGTATCTGTCTATATTTCTGAGATGAGGTATTATGTACACTATTTACATTATTCTGACTATTGTCCACACTTGTGTCGTCATATTTATCACAACGTTTCGGCCTTTGTACGCTCCGGCCTTCTTCAGGTGGTTGAAATATCGAACTGAACCTTTTATTTCGTAGAATGTTCTAGTTCCACGTGCCATGTCTAATGGTTATCAGTTATCAGTTATCTCCTGTTAATTCCCCTCTCCAAGTTCTCCACCGCCTTAACCAGGTATTGAACTCACTCTCTTTGGGTCCTAACACTGGATCTAACTAACACCTTTATCAACTGTGAGGAAAGCTGTGAATGAATTTCTGCGTATTATAAACCTAATCTCTTCAGCAACCATTTTTTAACCAGTGTTCATATTGCAATTTTTGCTGTTATCATGCATGTTTTTTACCAGAGCTCATGTTTGCAATTTTTGTTGTTATCGCTTTTTTCTGACACTCCTTATTTCTAGTTCCCATGTATTCATTTCTATGCTTGGTCGACTCAGGAGATTTTTGTGGCCTAGCATATGTGCTGATTCCTTAAGTTTATGAATTTTCTCATGGTGTTCTTTGTCTATGATCTCAACGTATATATATGTATGGTATAAAGTATAACATATATATATATATATATATGGTATAAAAGTACAACGTATATATATGGTATAAAGTATAACATATATATATATATATATAAAGTATAACGTATATATCCGTATAATTTATAACCTATATATATATATATATATATATATTACTTATTGTAAGTAATTCTAATAAATTTACTTATTTTAAAAAGAAATATAGTATAATAAAAATTAAAAGTGAAAATATTTTAAAGTTCTATTTAAAATTGTAGTTAAATAAAATGAATTCTAACCTAAATATCTTTTAAAATTGTTGTTAAATAAAATGTATTTTAACCTAAACATCTTTTAAAATTGGAGTTAAATAAAACGTATTGTAACCTAAACACCTCTCTCAAAGTACTACAGGCACTTAAATGAATTCAATAAAACACCTACAGTAAAATGAAATTAATATAAAAAGCTAGAAGATGTAAGCCATTGAATGACCCATGTTTTTTGTACTTACATGAGAAACTATATATTACTAGGTTTATAAAAAATAAAAGTTTATTAAATCAGAGAAATGAATTAGCTATTTTTGCCGTCATTGTCAAAATTTTACTTAAATAATATTTAAATACAAATTTTAAAAAAAATTGTGACCTGGTAATATACAGATTTATACTTGATGTGAAAACAATTTTACATACTGTAAGTAATTCTAATACATTTACTTGTTTTAAAAAGAAATATAGTATATTAAAAATTAAAAGTTTTAATTTTTTAAAATCGTGTTTAAATAAAATGTATTCTAACCTAAATACCCCCCAACAATCTTTAAGTATACAAATAGAAAAAAATGCCGTAAGAATTTTTGCCGTTAACAATATTTTTTTTTTTTTAAATCCAGACGACATGCATTTAACGGATGTCAGAATTCATTGAAAAATACATCCTTACCCCTACCAAAAAGTAACTAATAACTGATACATTAAAATACAGCGATAATGAACACGCAACCATCCCTTGTCTGGATGAATGGATTTCTCTGTATCCTTGGAAACGTGAATTATGAATTTTTGCAGTGCATTTAAAACCCAGTCATTTAAAAGTAAGTTACTCCAAAATTCGCTTGAGGATGAAATGGAACTAATATCTTTAATTTAATTACAAAATTAATTCGAAGCCTTTAGCCCATTTTGAAACATGGTTAGAACTATGTAGCGAAAAAATCAATTAATTTATATATATATATATATATATATATATATATATATATATATATATATATATATATATATATATATATATATATATATATATATATATATATATATATATATATATATATATATATATATATGGGAAAACGTAATTTCTTTCCGAACAACGTACTATCAAAGTAAATTTAATTTACATTTGCATTTATAATCTTCCTGTTAAAAGTAAATACTTTCCCAAAACCCTAATATATATATTTGTGTTTGTATGTGTGTAAAAGAAGAAAATTGGATATTGATTTATAATGTCAGCAGCCTCTTCTCAATTCCCATAAGATGAACGCACTACAATCTTCTTCCCTTGGTTTTTCCCCAATTTACGTCGTAAATACCAAACTTAAGCGGGTTAGTGACGTTTCCGAGTGCGAAGAGCAATGAGAACAAAAAATATCTAGCTGAAATCAATGCTTATTTTGAAACATTTGCATTACCAGACACAGATCTACCTTGGGATCCGTATATGAGAGGTTTATTATAAATTGATGGATTACTATATCCCGCTTTCAAAATGAAATAGATACGTTCAAATGCTAACTCTTCAAAATCGTTATTAGCTTGTTTTTATCACATAATTACATTCTGCAAATAATATCTCATTCTAAAAGACCATTTACTCAGACGCTTTCATGGCCGGCACTAGATTAATTAAAAAGATATGCTAAGATTACCGAAATCTCAAACGCGTTCTCTTTTTTTTGTGCAATATATATATATATATATATATATATATATATATATATATATATATATGCACGTATGTATGTATAACAGAGTTTATGGTTAATACTTGATCAGTGCGCTGGGCATGAGTACAGAGATTAGGCTCAGTTTGGGGGCATGCGCAGCGGTATCTTTGCTTACCGCCACAAATCCTGCTTTTAATAAATGACTTGATCAATCGGAAATAGAGAAATCATGCTTCCGGCAAGATAAATGTAATTACGGCTCTACATCGAAGACGGTATAGGAGGATGGCATTTATATGGATAAAGAAGTATTAAGGAAAATGTGGACAGTGGCAAGTGTGACCGGTGCATTAATTATTAGACAGACAGACAGATATATATATATATATATATATATATATATATATATATATATGTGTGTGTGTGTGTGTGTGTGTGTGTGTGTCTTCACACATACCCGGATGCTCGAGAGTAAATTTTAGACGCATAATGGAGAGGTGAGTATACATGAGGAATAAAAATTACCCAGACAGGAGGAAATTCCGTCAGAAATTGTTCAAAAGAAATATGGTGCAATTTTTTTTTTTTTACTTTCTTAGGTCATCATCAGGGTGGGTAAGGGAAATGGTGAGTAATATATATATATATATATATATATATATATATATATATATATATATATATATATATGTTTGTGTATGTATGTGTGTGTGTGTGTGTGTGTGTGTGTGTGTGTGTGCCTCACATGCCCGGATTCTCAGAGTTAATTTGGAGGCACGGTGGGTAGTGGAGTGCGGCTTGGGTGAGCTGAGTTCGAATTGCAGCCGAATCCATTACGTTCACTAATACCCTTGGGAAAGATAATAATCCTCTTCTTCTTCTTCTACTTATGGATAAATAGTATGACAGGCTAGGTTCTATAGCCTTGGATGGCAACTGGGTCTAGAAGGAGGACAACTCTGAATTCAGAACCTGCGAAGAGTTGTTAGGGGACATTTTGACACGTAGTGCACAATCCAATTCGTCCCTTCAAAAGCCTATAATCAAATCATATGTGATGGTGTCAGTTTCTAGGAACTGGTCTGCTTGACCCTCATGAGTCCACCATATATATGTATGTATGTATAACTGACCTCTCGTATTCGAGGATACCCAACTACTATGGCGGCTAGCCAATCCCTATTACAGACACTTGCTCAGTTGCATTTTGTGTTTATTCAACGCCCACAGAGCCCACCTGTGTTTTATACTGAAACTATGCTGAGCAGACCTTAATTGCAGTTTCTGTGAAAAGAGCCTGCTATCTAGCATGATCAACAATTTGGACAAGGTCAGCACGATCAAGTCCCCTGCCACGATAAATTTTGACTTCGACTAGCACGGCTACCCAATTTCTATCACAAGGCTTCGGTCAACCCGTGGTATGGTTTTCAGGCACTTTCCAAAGTTGCCGCACGCTGGGTTTGACCCCTCCAGTCCGATAACATCTGTCGAACCCGGGTCTAATGGTTAGAATACGAAAGTTCTAACCACTCGGCCACGTGCCCATAATAATAAGCGTTCGGTTAGCAAGGTCGATTTTACTGACTTTAAAATTTAATCTTCCATTATTCTCTCACGTACATTCATATCTGCTCATGGCGTATCCAAATGTAAACAAATGACGTCACATATTATGAAATGGACAATTGCTAACCGAAGGCTCCTCTGTATCGCAATCGGTTAAAGGCATGTCAGGCTATATGACGGTTCCGTATAGGATACAGGTTCGATTCCTGTCGGAGGACGAATATTTTCTATGAAAGTTTCTCGGACATTCAGGCCGGTAAATGTTGTTTAATACTGTTTATTGTTTTGTATCTATGAAAAGAATGTATAAACATAATGATGTCTTAAAATAATTGTCGGACTTTGTCCATTTCATAATATATTATTATTATTATTATTAGACTACATCAAATCAGCCCCAAAACAGCAAATTCTACTTGGAGGAAAATAGCTATAATTACCTTCCCAAACCTGACTAACTACTAAATAAACGATCAGAAATCGTATCAAAATTTTACTAAGTTAATTACAAATCGAAAACTGAAAAGATTAAATTAAAATAAACAACAAAATAAGAAAAAGTAAAATAAATTAATCAAACTAAATAAATAAATAAATAAATAAGTAAATAAACAAATTAACAAACCACTCCCGATAAAATAACCGTGACACGGTGAAGTAATGGATAGCAACTCAGACTAAGGAATCGGAGAGCCGAGTTCGAATTCCAGTCGGATCCATTAAATTCACTTACGTGCTAATTCCCTTGGGTAAAGTATGAATCCTCTTCTTCCCCACCCGGCTATGTGGATGATGAATTATTTCCACTCTACAACCCCTTTCGCGCAGACAAAGCATGGTAAACTTCTAACTAATCTATCGTTATTTATGAATTTAAGAGCAGTACTAGATTGGCAGTTAGGTCTCATCATTTGACAGTTGAAATGGCTAGATGTAACCGTAAGTTCTATGCTAACAGTTTCTTCATCTGATAAGTATATTCATGGTAATTGTTATGATGAGCTATCCTCTTTGGTACCTAAACTTTATGAATTTAAGGGCAGTACTAGATTGGCAGCTAGGTCTCATCATTTTACAGTTGAAATGGTTTGATGTAACTATCAGTTCTATTGATAAGAGTTTCTTAATCTGATAAGTATGTTCATGGTAATTATTCTGATCATCTTTACTCTTTGTTACCTAGAATTTATGAATTGTAGAGGGGTACTAGATTGGCAGTTAGGTCTCATCATTTTACAGTTGAAATGGCTACATGTAACCATGAGTTCTATGCTAACAATTTCTTCTCTCACACCTCCCTCTTGTGAAAATCTCTTCCGGCTTCTTACTTCCCAGTCACCTTTGATCTTCGACAATGTCAATCGGTATCTTCTGTCTTCTTAATTATTGTTCTTTTATTGACCATCTTTCTTAATAGTATATATTTCTGATATTCTCTAACACTCAGTAACCCCTTGCGTCTTAGTGGCTTTATTGTCTTTCTTGGCGATAAAAGATTAAAAAAATCATGGCAAATATTCTAACGAGTGACATTTATTAGTTCCATATTCATAGATACGATCCTCTATACCATAAAAACTGGGACCCATCCCGCCATTCCCTTTATATTGTTTCAGTAAGGAAGAAATTTCATTCGGACAGCTTCTTCCGCAGATGAGGCTTTGTTTTATACCCGCAAGAAATCCATCCGAGACAATAAGATCAGGTTCAGTCTAGTTACATATTTCAACCAACCTGACTAGTTGTCCACAAAGAAATCGCCATCATTTTGGGCCCTGTCACTGGATCTAAAAACGTATTTATCCACTGTGCCATGTCTCGGAGAGAGGAATTAACAAGAGATAACTGACACCCATTAGACATGGCACGTGGAACTAGAACTGTCTAACCCAGCGTGCGAAATACTGGGTTCGACATTCCAACCACCTGAAGAAGGCCGGAGCGTACAACGGCCGAAACGTTGTGATAAATATGGCAACAAAGACGAGGACAATATTCCTAATACTGTAAGTAGTATAACAAAATGTGTAAAAACAATTTAACTGTGCAGACTTATTTCAGTGAGAATTTATCAGGAAGATAGATCGGGCGTGCCAGTAATAATAACAGTGCGATTGTTGAAATAGCCGCCAGGTTCACCTGATTAACACGTTGTGTTTTTCGCTATGCGGCTATCTGAAAGGACAGATCTATATCACTCCCCGCTTCCTACAAGGTTAGATGAACTGAAGCAGAGAATCCCTGAGTTGCTGGAGAATGTTACGCAAGACATGCTACAGCGTGTTTGGCAGGAGCTGGACTATCGACTTGACATGTGACGTGTCGCAGGTGTTGCGCATATTGAATATTTGTGAAGCTTTGTGAAATTTACATCTCTTTTGATTATCTTTTTCGAATTTTGATAAATAATTTTTTTATTGTTCAACATGAAGTCTTTCTAATTGTGTTTGCCTGGGATATGTAGTTACTCAAATACTAACAATTTAAATGATGTCAATTTTTTTTTTTTTTTTTTTTTTGGGGGTCACCTTCTATTGAAAGCTTTAAGTGATTCATTTTATTGCCTTCCTGCAACTGCCAGCAGATTTACTGAAAAATAGAGTCTAAATTCATTTTTATAATAAAACTCGCATTTCCCGCCTGTGGAGCTCCCTCCCCTTTTCTTGTTTCCCTGATAGCTATAATCTCCAATTATTCAAATGTAATGTCAATCGACGTCTCCAGATGCCCTGATCTATTCCCTATCCTTCTCTTCATCCTTTCCTTCATCACTCCTATTTGCTCTCGCTCCAACTCTCTGTAACCCTTTGTGTGCTAGTGGCTTCCCGCCTTGCTTGAGGTGAAACGCTTAAAAAAAACAAAAACAAAAAAAAAAAAACACTTCCGACATTCTAGTTTTCAATAGAAATTTATCTACGACAGGCCGTTGTGGAATTACGATTACGATGAGTTAAAACCGATAAGTCGTAAATCGATTTGGTCGTAAGTCGGCCTGCAATTAATTTTGCAGTCTTTTTTATCTTAGTCGTTAAAGTATTTTTTTAATAATTTTTACGATTACGTTGCGCTTGATAGCATTTATATCTTCTCTCTACACATTGTTTTGTTTCGTATTTTTAAATTTGGACTTTTAACAAGGATGAAAGGTTCGAGCGCCAAATCTTGTGAAGTTTGTTACATGCATCCCATGTAAGAGTTTTGTGGATGTTGAATTCTTTTGGGGAATCTACACTTAATACTATTTACGAGTGCTTTTAAATACACTTCGTCGTCTCCTGGCGACCACAATTGGTTACGACCTATCGGTCGTAAATCGATCTAGTCGTATGTCGGCCTGTAATTAATTTTACAGGGTTTTTTTTATCTTTCTTTAAGCATTATTGAATTTTTTTAAAATAATTTTTACGGTTTGTTTACGTTCGATACCATCTGTATGCGCAATTCGATGCTGTGCAATGTTTAGCCAGAGCCGAGTTCCATATCCAGTCAGGTTCGTTATTTTCACTTACACGCAAATATCCTTGAGAATGGTATGCACCCACCACTTCGCGACCCAGCTATGGGTTAATTAATAAGACTTGTGTCACTAAACTATAATTATCTCCAGAATAAGATAAAATTATGTACAAAAATGCTTAGATTTCGGTGTTAATTAACCTACAGAAGTTGGTATGCCGCTAAACAAAATCAACCAAGCAACATATAATTTTTTTAAAATTACCAACATTACATTTTATCATCTACAAACTATATATCTAAAAAACATACGTATAAGGTATCATTTTTTTTAAGCAATTCACACCAAGCAAGGCGGGAGTGCCACTAGCACGCAAGGGGTTACAGAGGATTGAGAGCAAGAGAAAAGAGGCATGTTTGAGGAAAGGATGCGGAGAAGGACAGGGGAACAAGCTCGGGGTGTCAGATGTCGATTGACATTACAATTTAATATTTGAAGATTATAGGGAAGCAAGTAAGGGTAAGGGAGTTCCACTGACGGGAAGTGCGAGAGAAGAAACAGTTTGAGTAGAAGAGACGGTTACATTTAACCATTTTGCCAGTGAAAGGGATGCTAGCCTGGTAGGTCACTTAAATTTATGCAGTCTGGGAATCAGCGAATGTAACTCGTCGGATCTGTTGCTGTGAGAGTACTAGTAGAAAAGACAGAGAGAAGCCACTGCACGCCTGTGAGTAAGCGATTGTAGACTAGATGCCAGATCAGGACCTATTATCTTGCATATTCGCCTCTGGATTTTGTCGAGGACCTCGAGACGTACAGCAGGAGAATCAGACCATATGTGACAGCAATATTCTATGCAAGGATGGATGGTTGATTTAGAGATATGAAAGATGGACTCAGCCGTGAAAAAACTTTCTGGCACGACACAGCGAACCAACTTTTCTTGCGATAGATGAAGCTATATGTACAAAATATCTATAGTTGAAAGCATAAAATTACGTAAAAATATTTTGATATCAGCATTAAATAATACATAGAGGTAGATATGTCGCTAAACAACATCAAACAACCAACCAAATAATTTGAAAACTTAAAAATATATCGGTGAAATAATTTGAAATAAATTGCCACAACGACTACTACTAATGAAAGAGATACGTAACTCAAGAAAGAAAAACATTTGGTTTAAACGTAAAAAGAGAGAAAAATAGATTTGCTCTGTTGAGAAAATTATGAATCCGAAATATATCTTTTCAAAATATCAAACGGAAACCTGCTTTGAATGGCTATTTTGGATAAGCTATCAAATATGCATAATTCAAATTCGTTAGATCAGAATCCAGACAGCTGTTGATAAAAAATGGTCTTGAACGTTTCCTTGCCAATGCAAAATTATCTGATTCCCCCGAAACTTAATGTTAACATCATTTTCGGCGTCACTCGATAAACTGCCAAAAGAAACTCCAAACTCTATTTGCATGTAAATTGTTCATAAAGCTATACTCGTCTTCTGTGTGTCCTTCCTACGTAGGGGCTATCTTTTTCGAGAGGGAATATATCTACATTTTTTAATATGACGCATGATATGAACACGCGTTGATTTAAGCTTTTCTCTGGGCAGAATCTCCAATAGAACGTCTCGATGTCTCGGCGCTTATCCACTTGTCTCCTCGCATAATCCAAACAGCGTTAGGTGACACCGATTTGTAGCCAGTGTCTCTAACAAATTCTTTTATAATAATGCGCTCAAACAAAAGCTCTGTTACGCCTAACTACTTGATAGGGGCTTATCGGTATTTAGAGGGGAGGAAAAAGGAGAGAAAAAAAATGGATTCCATCAAAGAATCAGAAAAAGTGGGAATATAAAGGAAAAGGAAAGATTAAGATCAGTTTCATATCAATAAATAAACTACAAAATTCAAAGCATCTTCTTTATCAGCGTGCAGGGCTCCTTCAGGTTATAGACGATCACAGCTCTCCACAACTTCCTATCTCGTGAGGTTCTACGCAGATTTTCTCCCTTTGCTAATGCTTCCCACCATTTCTCTTTCTTTTCACAAAAAACTCGTCAAAGAAGTCGCTCGATGCTTTCCCTTATCTCCCTTGCATTCAGTATGCTTTGTGAGGTTTCAGTTTACCAAGCCTTCTTTCCTCAATTCAGTTCTCTTTTACTGATTATGATTAGAATTAGTTTCTTCTACCACCATTTTCTTTAAGATTTCCTTGCTGCTTACGCGCGTCGTCCATGGAATTCTCAGTATCCTTCTGTTGAACGACATTTCTGTTGCTTCCAGTTTTCCCCCCTTCCGTGGGGAGATTTTCCAACATTCACTGTCATATAAGAGTTTGCTTTGGTTTGGCTTACGGCATATCAACCACAATGGGTTATTTAATGCTGAGAAAATTAATACCTCATCTCAGAAATATAGACAGATACTGAAGCGCCGAAACGTTGTAATAAATATGGCGACAAAGATAAGGACAATAGTCCGAATAATGTAAATAATGTACATAATACCTCATCTCAGAAATATTGACAGATACTGAAAGGCCGAAACGTTGTAATAAATATGGCGACAAAGATAAGGACAATAGTCCGAATAATGTAAATAATGTACATAATACCTCATCTCAGAAATATTGACAGATACTGAAAGGCCGAAACGTTGTAATAAATATGGCAACAAAGATGAGAACAATAGTCCGAATAATGTAAATAATGTACATAATACCTCATCTCAGAAATATAGACATATACTGAAAGGCCGAAACGTTGTAATAAATATGGCGACAAAGATGAGGACAATAGTCCGAATAATGTAAATAATGTACATAATACCTCATCTCAGAAATATAGACATATACTGAAAGGCCGAAACTTTGTAATAAATATGGTGACAAAGATGAGGACAATAGTCCGAATAATGTAAATAATGTACATAATACCTCATCTCAGAAATATTGACAGATACTGAAAGGCCGAAACGTTGTCATAAATATGGCGACAAAGATGAGGGCAATAGACCGAATAATGTAAATAGTGTACATAATACCTCATCTCAGAAATATAGACAGTTACTGATGGGCCGATACGTTGTAATAAATATGGCGACAAAGATGAGGACAATAGTCCGAATAATATAAATATTGTACATAATACCTCATCTCAGAAATATAGACAGTGAAGTTAATTTCTCTTTAAAAAATTCTGATTTTCTTTTGATCAAATTTGTTGAATTTATTACTATTTAAACAACATCTTTTACTCCCTTACTATTAGAGATTAAATTATGTCGCTTAATGTTCTTCATATCTGTGCAATGATGTTTTTTTTTTATATGCATCGCATCTTCTCGTATCAAGTTGTCTATGAAGTTGCTTGTGCTCTTGGATACTCTCCCGAGAGTAAAGATAAATCCAACTCAAAGACTTTGGTTACACAACCACTCCATTATCGCATCGATTAACTTGTTATTGATCAGAGAATATTCCAGTTATAACACATATCATGAAGCAATTTTTCCTCGTTTAAACTCGGTATGTAGGTTACTTAAATCATGGCGAGCTCAACGATACATCATTTTATTTCTACGCCACTGCGTTTAGCGAAAAACTGCCAAAATGAAAAATCAATTTCAACCCAAATCAATTTCAGCACAAATTTTAAATTAAAAACTACCTCAATTTTCAAGCAATCTAATACAAACTTCACTCAGTTGTAGCCAACAATAAGTTTATTGTCTAACAGTCATTTAACCGAGTCCACCCATTTCTTGAAAACCGGCGTAAATAGCGAAAATGGCGATTTTTACTGGTTTCTTTCTTATTTTTCGGTGATCTTTCAACCAATTTTCATCGAACATAACAATTTCTTTATAAATATATTCACTTTTACATCCCTGGTAGCACATTGACAAAGTGTATTTCAAAAACTCCAAAATAAGTATGGTCTGAAATGGTCTGTAGTGGGTTTTCATGTTGCCTGTTTTCCCCCTTCGTGTCCTCGGCTAACTTCGATTGAATAAATAAAGACTACTTCTGTTATATCAGTAAATGCATTAATTCAAAATGTTTTCTAATGAAAGTACTTTAAATAATTGAAGAAGATAGACTTATGATGCTGTTTTTGCTCCATTCTAATTGAACGCTTTTTCTGATCGACCAGCGGGATAGTAATAAATAAAAGAATGTAACAGTTAACAAACAAAATCGTACACAATATTTTTAAATAAAGCTTTTCCCGCCAATAATTATTTCAAATCAAGAGCCGTTAGACTAATTAAAAAGTAAAACATTCCCATTTAAATAATAATGGAATAACCGTTAGAATAAGCGAATAGTCGAGCTGGTCTCTAGTTTATTCTAGACCATTTAATTTAGGTTATAGTTGCAATTTTGTGGATGTATGTATGTTTTGCAGGTGTGTGTTTATGCACGTTCTTATGTATGTGCACGCATATATGCACACACATACACAAGCATGTACGCGCGAACTCACAACACTATCAAAATAGATATGGAGCCAGAAACAAAATAACATCATTACCAAGACTAAAAGCGATAATATAAAAAAGCAGCTCCACAGAGCAGCAACAACGGGGAAACTGTAAATTGTCCCTTAAAAAATCATCATCTTCAATGATCAAAACAACTTATTGAACAAGAGGAATAAAATAATGCGGAAATGCAGACATTTAAATAAGTATCTACTTTAATGTCTAAATAATAAAATAAAATTAAAAGAAATAAGTAAACATAAAGCGCACCCCCATACCATACACAAACACAATCACCCAGAAATGGGCAACCACAATATCATTAAATAATAGCCCACAAAATAACAACCAACCATACAAAACACACCCAAAACACAACATACAATAACTACACCGCTTATAAAATGCAAAGAAAGCACAAACGCTCTTTATAGCACCCACAAAATCAACAAAGTAATAACCAACAAAATAATACCCAACAACACAAACCTAATAAATTACCAAAACTACATGCTCTTCAAAACGCAAAAACACAGAAACAATATATATATATATATATAATGTATATAAATAATAAAGAAACGAAAAGTAAAGATATAAAATCCGGTGTTCTTATAGATATTTTATTTTTACAAAAATATCAATGTAAATTTACAGAGCATTATAAATATAATATTTATAATATTTTAAATATAATATATATATATATATATATATATATATATATATATAAGAAAGAACAGTAAGATATATAATCCGGTGTTCTTATAGATATTTTTATTTTTACAAAATAGTGCTCAATGTAAATTTACAGAGCATTAATATTGTTATGTTCCGGTTCCTTGTACTACGTTGATAGTCCAAGGTAGAACCAATAAAGATGAACTCGAACACGTATGTGGAATAACACAGATATATTACAAACAGGAATATATACAGAGAAGTAGAAGTGTTAGTATGAACAATCAGGTTTAGTAGAGAGAACAATGTAGTCTCGACCAGTATCACTATTCCAATGTCTTGCAGTAATTGTCTGAACGCGACTTTGTTTCGGACGGCCTCTGACTCGACTCTTGACTCGACTTGAACTACTGACTCAACTGACTCCTTGCCTACTCCTGAGGCGCAGTATTTATTAAGTATGGAATAGTCCATTATTATTATTATGAGTAAGACCCCATAACAAATATGATAAATGAATTCATTTAAAATATGTTTTTTTTTCGCTACAAAATTCGCTTGAGGATGAAATGGAACTAATGCCTTTAATTTAATTACAAAATTAATTTCGAAGTTTTAGCTTCCATTTTTGAAACATGGTTAAAACTGTGTAGCGAAAAAAACATATATTAAATCAATTAATTTATATATATATATATATATATATATATATATATATATATATATGAAGAAAAAAAACAATGAGAACGCATATAGGGGCGCGAACGTACAAACACACCACATAAACACATACACGAATATAAATACACAGTTAGATGCACACAACAAAAACACGTAAAAATATTTGTATGTAAAACAAATACATGCGTCAATGTATACTTAATACCTACAAATAAAATAAAAATACATATAAAACAAACACACAATTACACAATTAGACAGACAATAGAGTTAACACTAATAGACACACGAACAAAAACATACACGTGCAGATGAGCGTGTGCGTACATACTTGTGTATCCGTACACGCGTGCACATACATAGGCAAGCACATAAACATACACCTGTACAAACATACATGCGTCCACAAAATTTCAGCCCCATGACCTGAATTATATTTATATTAATTATAAGATGAATTAGATATTCGGTCCATATTGCAAGTACTTTCGGTAAAAACATTTACTATCCTCAGGCATAGATGTTTTTTTTTCTTAATTTCAGTTAATTCTGGTCGAAAGATCTTTTATGAAAAAGTGTATTATTAAGAGTTAAAATTTTTTTAGGGCGTGCAGTAATGCGATGCTCGTTTTTATAATATTGTAGTAATGTAGTAATTCACAATGTCTATTATTTTAAGTGATTTTTCCGTTAACGTGACATCGACTATTGGTCCAATAATTAGAACAAAGTCCCAGAAGATTTCAAAAGATTTTTTTAATGCAAATCGATTCTTTTTTTAAATTATTAAATAATGTGGCTTAATTAATATTGTAAAGTAGTCAATCAAAGAATAAATCAATAAAGCTAATATAATTAATGACTAGAATTTAAAAGAGGCTTTAAATTACTACATGCTAGGGCTACTTGACATATGCTGTTGCCTTGATCATCTCCGACAGCCTGTAGAATGTGTTCTTCGTGGTCAGGCATACAAGAGGATCTCGGTTTTCTTCGATCCGTAGTTTCTGATGCCACGGTTCCTGTCTCAGAAACACGATGATAAATAGCAGCAAAGTTGAATACCTTCGATCTAGAAACGCTAACGGATTCACCCCCGTAGCCTCACGTCCATTACCATTCTCGCGGCCGTATGTGAAAATCTTATCTACTTTCCCACGATGTGAATATCTCACTATTGCTAAACGAAACAGTCAACTCACTACTACACACATTGTACATTGAAGACAGACTAGCCACCAATGTACACGAATGACAAATGTAAATTAGTCTACGGAACAATACAGCACCATCAACAGTAAAATTTCTTTAAACGTAATTCAAAACCGAAGGATTTGCAGATATATGTGTATAAATATATATATAGATTGCTTTATTATGAATTACTTAAATATATATAGGAACATCGCTACAGATAATAAAAGCTAAGACCCCGACACTGAAATAGAATTAAAATTGCGTATGTATGTATGCATGACGGAACGAATGGATGCGTATCTGCGCCTAACCTCGGATTGTCTATATGGGTGTGTTTGTGTGAACTACAATGTGTACACCTGTATGTATGTGTGTCTATGTGCATAAAAGTGTCATCCCAAATAAACAGAAGGAAATTTCACCTTCCCCCACCAAACATATCCAAACAAGCATGAAGAGATCCAATTTTTAAAAAATAAACCAGTTTGTCTGATAATCACAAATATTTGAGCGCTGTCCACTAAGTACTACATATACAAAATTCTATATAGATATATATACATATTGCCATCCACAGACAGACTGTTTCGCTGTAACACAGCTTATCAGTGTGGCTAGACGTTCGGTTGCCTCTAGTTAGGATCGAAACCCGACTGAATTGGCGTCAGTCGGGATTCTACCACTAAGCCGTTGGCGCACGGCAGGGATGAAGGTGAATTTTAGCGTATTTATTTTTAGGTAAACACACAGTGACGGAGAGAACTCAATTCGATTTACCGAAGAGTCTAGCATTATTAGCCGCAATAATCACTGTAAACAAACTCACACTTCCTCCCAGAGAGCTCAACTGAAATACATTTTTCAGGAGTGTATATATTGTCATCCACAGACAGACAGTTTCGCTGTATCACAGCTCCTCAGTGTATCAATATATATATATATATATATATATATATATATATATATATATATACTATATATATATATATATATATATATATATATATATATATATATATATATATATATATATATATAAAGAAGAGGTTATAGTTGTTCCAACGCGAGAAAAGTGTATATAGTGAAGAAGAGAGGAACGCAAGAGTTTTTGGTTATAATATGTTTTTTAAATATGTATATTATAATTTATTTTCCATATTTTTGCTATACGTTTTTCGAGTCTCGCGACCTTTATAAACGCTTTGGTTGCCACTACACAAAAAAGACAATGCTTAAACATTGAAAAACATAAAGAAAATTAATTCCTTTTAATAATATGTTGAAATATCTACCCTTGGCCTGATGAAGGTCGGCAGACCGGAAACCCGTGTATCAAAAATATGGAAAATAAATTATAATATATATTTAAAAAAAATGTAACCAAATACGCTTGCGATTTCTCACTTTTTCTTAATATATATGGATATATATATATATATATTTCCGAAAATTTCGTTTTTGTTTTTATTCTTATTCCGATAATTTATTACTTTGAGAAATGTCTTTGAAACGTTCTTTTTGGAAACAATGTCGAAATTCTATTTGAGATATTTGAAGATAAAACTTTGGAAAATTCTTTTGATGTTGTTCAAACTTAAAGACTTCTGCATGACAAGCCTTGAAATGCCAGGCAGAAATCGGAATTGTTACATGAAGAAGATAAAAGAAAGAGATTAAATAGGAAGGAAATGAATGAGAAAATGAATGAATAAATGAATGATTGAATCAATGAATGAAGGGCGGGAAACAGCAGGAATGAAAGAACATAGGGAGAATAAAACAAATAAAAGGTAGATGAAGAATAAACCAAAAAAATGAAGGAAATGAATATAAATTAAAAGAATACAAAAAAAGAAAGAAAAGGATGAATGAATGAGTGGGGAAAAAAGAAGGAAAGGAATATGAAAAGAAAGAAAAAAACGAAAGGAAAAGAAAAAAGAAATGTGAAAAGAAAGAAAGAAAGAAAGAAAGAAAGAAAGAAAGAAAGAAAGGAAAAGAACAGTAAAGAACTGTGAAAAGAAATAAAGAAAGACAGAAAGGAAAAGAAAATAGACATGTGAAAAGAAAGAAAGAAAGAAAGAAAAAAAGAAAGAAAGAAAGAAAGAAAGGAAAAGAAAATAGAAAAGAAATGTGAAAAGAAAGAAAGAAAGAAAGGAAAAGAAAATAGAAAAGAAATGTGAAAAGAAAGAAAGAAAGAAAGAAAGGAAAAGAACAGTAAAGAACTGTGAAAAGAAATAAAGAAAGAAAGACAGAGAGGAAAAAAATAGACATGTGAAAAGTAAGAAAGAAATAAAGAACGAAAGAAAAAAAGAAAGAAAGAAAGAAAAAGAAAATAGAAAAGAAATGTGAAAAGAAAGAAAGAAAGAAAAAAGGAAAAGAAAATGGAAAAGATATGTGAAAAGTAACAAAGAAAGAAAGGAAAAGAAAATAGAAAAGAAATGTGAAAAGAAAGAAAGAAAGGAAGAAAGAAAGAAAGAAAGAAAGAAAGGAAAAGTAAATAGAAAAGAAATGTGAACAGAAAGAAAGAAAGAAAGAAAGAAAGAAAGAAAGAAAGGAAAAGTAAATAGAAAAGAACCGTGAAAAGAAATAAAGAAAGAAAGACAGAAAGGAAAAGAAAATAGAAAAGTGAGCGAAATAAAGGGTTCAGTTCGACATTCCAACCACCTGAAGAAGGCCGGAACGTACAACGACTGGAACATTGCAATAAATATAGCGACAAAGATGAGGATATTAGTCCTAATAATAGTGTACATAATAACGCATCTCAGAAATATAGACAGAAATTATTTTACAACAAAAATACATTGTAAATCTATTCGCCATAAACATTCATTGTTAATTATTTAAATACATGAATTAACTGGGAACTTCATTGCACATTATAACACTATATAAATATATTGAAAAGATTTAATGATGAATGGAAAATATGTTACAATCGGACTGTTTATTTTTTGTTACTTTAAGAATCCTTTGAAATTACGTAACTATAAAATCATTGGAAATTATTTTATTATAAAGTTCTTTGGAATATATTTGGCTATAATAATTAATTACTAGGAAACGGCTTCCTAAAATATTATATTTATATTATTTTACTGTAAAATAGATTTAAAATTATTTTAATATCATCTATAATATATATATATATAGTAATTTCTGTTTATGCGTTATTTATATAGATAGAAATATTGAAGTAAATGGTCTGTTTATAATAAACATTATTAACAACGTTTACCGACCTGAATGTCTAAGAAATTTTCATATATATATATATATATATATATATATATATATATATATATATATATACATACATACATACATACATATATATATATATATATATATATATATATATGATCGAAATAAAAGTATAAAATTTAATATTACAAGACATATTAAAACAATATTGAATAATAAAAAAAAACAAAAAACTCAACAACAAGGGGGTGGGGAAGCAACAGGTTTCGCTCCCGCTCTTCAGGCTTCCACGGGAGATTCAATATTAAAACAGAGAAATGTACAATGTGAATAGGTGGAAAAAAAAAAATTACACACATATATACATATATGTTTGTATATGCAAGAAGGTACTAGAGGCAGATATATATATATATATATATATACAGAGAGAGAGAGAGAGAGAGAAAGATAGATATAGATGTATATTTTAAGTGAAGTTCTGTTCATACGTTATTTTCATAGATATAAATATTTAAATAAATGCTCTGTTTATAATAAACAGTATTAACAACATTTATCGGCCTGAATGTCCGAGAAATTTCATTTTGAACAGCACATAGAACAAGTGAATAACTACTAAATATATTTTCATTTGTAATTATACTTTTAATAAATACGTGACTTTTGCTTCACCATATATATATATATATATATATATATATATGGGATGAGGCAAAAGTGACGCAACCTATGGATAATTTATTAAAATTATAATTACAAATGAAAATTTCTTTTACTAGATACAAATATTTAAGTAAATGCTCTGTTTATAATAAACAGTATTAACAACATTTATCGACCGGAATGTCCGAGAATTTTTCATAGAAATTATGTGTTCTTCGACAGCAATCGAACTTACACGAAAACATTATATAGCCTGACGTGCTATTCCAATTTAGCTACAGAGGAAGAGTATAGTTTGGAAAGTTAAATAACTGTAAATAAATAACAAATTTCCATGTTTTCACTCGAACACTCATATCTGATCGAAGCGTATCTTAACATAAACAAATGACAACATACATTATGAAATGGACTAACTCCGACACTTATGCTAATATATTTTCTGTTTATACGTTATTTTAATAGACAGATATGTTTAAGTGAATGCTCTGTTTATAATAAACAGTATTAACTACATTACTGGCCTGTATGTCCGAGAAATTTTCCCAGAAAATATGTCTTCAGACAGGAATTGAACCTGTATCCTACACGGAACCATCATATAGCCTGACGTGCTATACCAGTTTAGCTACAGAGGAGCGTCTGGTTAGTAATGTTGATTTTACTGCTTTTAAACTGGAAATATTCCATTATTTCACTCGAACGTTTATATCTGCTCGAAGCGTATCATAATGTAAACAAATGACATCGCACACTACAAAGTCCGACATTTATTTTAATATATTTTATTGTTATACGTTATTTATATAGGCAAAAATATTTAAGTAAATGCTCTGTTTATAATAAACAGTATTAACGACATTTAATCGGAGGACGCATATTTTCTATGAAAATTTCTCGGACATTCCGGTCGGTAAATGTCGTTAATATTGTTTATTATAAACAGAGCATTTTCTTAAATATTTTATCTATAAATATAACATATAAACAGAAGATAACTTAAAATAGTTGTCCATTTCGTAGAACATATATATATATATATATATATTTGGTTGGAGAGATGTGAGTTTTGGACCTGGGTTTCACGCTTTAGCGATCGTATGATCGCTAAAGCGTGAAACCCAGGGTCACAAACTCACATCTATCCAACCAAATATGCTAGCTCTATCTCTGATATTGAGCGCTTTCTAATAAGTACCGCGCATATAATATAGAAATAATTATACATATATATATTTATATACACTTTTCACACACACACATATATATATATATGCTGTGCGGGAGATATCATGGCATAAACGCGCATCTATCTATCTATCTTAATTTAGCTTTTGAAAATCATATGACTCTGGGTAATGGTTAACGAGCTACTCTGTTTCACTCTGAGTAGGAAGTTTTTGCTCCGTATTTGTGGCCTTGGATCAAACGAAGCAAAGCTAATTAGACGATTTTTGGTAATGTATGCGTATCGGCGGCGGTTTAGTGAGCAACTCGTTTTGATAATTAGCACTGAGTTCGATTCGCACCGGGTGACTCTTACTAATCTTCGTATAATACTACTACTACTGTACTGATGCTGCATTCACCCTGGGCGGATTGAGCCGGCTTCTTCGTGTTATGAGAAGATTCTTGGGATAAATTACAGAAGTAGTGTACCCAGGCCTACTCGGATAACGTTCTTGTTTGCCGCGGGGTTCCCACAGACGCAGAAACACCAGAAGCCGCCGGTTACCGATGCAGACGCTCCTTGGATTTTCACCAGAGCCCTTGTTAGCCGGCGTGTGTGTCAGACCTGTCCGCAGCAGGTGGCCTACCAGGAACGAAGTTCCGGCGGCATAACTCTGACACTACCGTTTACACCCCCCACCGAGGTAAGGGTTGGACTTTGGGGCTTACAGTACCAGGTGTTCCCAAGCGGTCCCCATCTAAGTACTGACCTGGCTCTACGATGCTTAACTTCGGCGATCGAACGAGAACCGGTGTTTCAGCGTGATTTAACCGTAAGCCACGATCTTCGTATAATCACAATGCATAATAAATTTTTTGCGTCTCAAATCATTATTATTGGTCAAATCACCGAAGGTCCCTTATTATTGGTCAAATCACCGAAGGTCCCTTATTATTGGTCCCTTGGGAATACCACGTTCTGTAAGCTCGCATCTGCCTGTCGGTTAATAACGGTTCGGTATAAGAAATCTGTGAACCGGGTTCAAATTCAAGTCAGATTCGTTACATTCCCTTATACTTAATCTTGGGAGATGTATTGATCCACCCCACCCTTCACTTTGTTTTAAATAGTACGGCTTGTATATGAAAATCATTATTAACTCTTAATATTATTAATAAAGTAAGTGAATTACTCGCATTTGCTGTGTGTCCCACATTTTTTTGTAAGAAAATGATGATTCATTGTTATAATTTGTGCCGAAAAATGATGCATTTCAATATTACTTAATGATCTTGCCGATGTGACCTCCATCTTCTGGATTTCTCCTTCTATATTTTGAATAGGACTCATTTTCTTGTTCAAATTTAAATTAAATTTAAATCAAATGAAATAAAAAAAAATTCCGTGGGCGTTTTGTGAAAAAAAAAAGAGTTTGATCTGACCCCTTTGATATGTATTTGTTGCAATACTTGATTGAATGAATTGATGAGCAGATTTCAACATTGATATGACAGTTGAATTGTCACTAAAATATGTATTGTAAGGCACTATCCACTGATTTCTGATTTCCTGCTCAACTTGACGTCCATGTTGTCTCACTTTGATCTTACCGATGTGAGCTCCATCTTCTGGCTTTCTTCTTTTATATTTTTCGAATTTGTTCAAATTTAAATTTAATTATTAACAAAGGGAAAAAAAATTCCCTGAGGAGGTGTGCACCCCGGGGACCCCTTTGATCAAAAGGAAATATCCTTATCCAAGTACCCCGGGTAATGTTGTTTCAGAATATATATGATTATGGGGGTCTATCCTCAAAACTCTAGGAGTTAATTAACAAACAGACAGACAGAGGCTACAACTTTTTATATATAGATTGCTTATGAATTATTCACTCAGTAAAAACGAATTATTCTTAGAACCCGAAAAATGTTTTCGTTTTAAATAACCTAAATATACCGTAAAAAACAAATCGATCAGTATCTGTCTATATTTCTGAAATGAGGTATTGTAATTATTAATACTCCATGCCATATGGCCGAGTGAATAAAATCGTTGGTTGAATCCATTGACTTGACGCAAAGAGTTGTGAGTTCAATACCTGGCCACCAGCTGAGGTGAACAAAAACTTGCAGTGGCGAATTAAAGGGAGTGAACTGGTACGGAGACATCTGGAAGAGGCATGGCACGTGGAACTAGAACAATCTACCTCGGTGAATGAAATAAATAGTTCCGTTTGAAATTCTAATCACCCTAAGAAGGCCGGAGCGTACAGCAGCCGAAAAGTTGTGAATATGGCAACAAAGATGTGGACAACTGTCGGAACAGTGTAAATAATTACAATACCTCATCCCAGAAATATAGCCAGATCCTGAAGAGGGTCGGAGCGTATAACGGCCGAAATGCCGTGAATATGGCAACAAAGAGGTGGACAACAATCCTAACACTCTAAATAGTGTAAATAAATCGGCCAACTTTAGGTCGAAGAAACGTGGCCTCCAGATGTAATCCTCTACATCGAGTGGCCCCCGGGCCTTGTAAAGGGTGAACCTTGTAGTAAAAAAACTGCATTTATATACGTTATATTTAAGCCCCCCCCCGCCCCACGTTGGTCGTATGTGGCACAAGTCGGAGTTTATCGTGGGTTCTCCGAGCTCGTAGGCTCGGCCAAAAATATCCCCTTCAAACCTGTATAAACGGGTTTAGGGTCTGTCTACCTCTCCGGACGAAACTTTGCCCTTCGGCAAAGCCTCGCCCGGGTTCCTCTCTGCCGAAGCAGAGAGTTTGACAACCGAACGGGTAATGGCACCGTTCCCTGCATTTATATACGTTGCAAATTAAACTAAGCACAACTGACTATTAAAGGATGAAAAATTCTTACAAATTTTGACGCCATTCTCGGACCCTTTTTTTTTTTTTTTTCGTCCAAGTCCGTGAATTTCTTTTGCTCATGCTAAGACTAGGAAAAAAAAAACAAAAAAAAAACACAATATAAAATTCCGTATTTTTTATCCATAATATTGAATGTGTTAAAATTATTCAACATTTTAATAACTAAAACCTCAAGTTGATGTTAAAAATTACCGCAAAACAATGTTGATTTATTTAAGATGGAGTGATCTATTATGACATGTCTCTAATTTGTATTTAGATACATTGTATGTATTTTCAATTCTTCTAGTTGAATTGTTCACCTATATTGCATACGATGTATTATTGTACATAATTAGGTTAGAATAAAATTTGTATTTTATATGAATATTAGCTTATGAAAATTGAGACGTAGTAGTGTGGGGGCCCCCGTATCATAGATCGATGGGGGCATGAGACCCTTGCTTCGGACTTGTATATACATAATATGTTTGACTATGTTAGTCTCGAAAAAACACTATATAAAATTCACCCTTTTTTATCCATAATGTTCAATGGGTTAAAAGTATTCAACTTTTTAACAAGAAAAATCTCAATTTGATGGTAAAAATACCCGCAAAATATTGTTGATTTATTTAAGATGGAATGGTCTCTAATTTGTATTTAGATGCATTGTATTTATTTTTAATTTTTCTAGTTGAATTGTTCACTTAATATTGCACATGATCCATTATTGTACATAATTAGGTAGCAATATTTTTTTTTATATGAATACTACCTTAAGGATATTGAGGTATAGCAGAAAGGCGGTGAAATAAAGTACATGTGTGTGTGTGTGTGTGTGTGTGTGTGTGTGTGTGTGTGTGTGTGTGTGTGTGTGTGAATAAAGATCAAAGGAAAATGCTTAACTTATCTGATGCTAATGCAAATGCAAGGATTTTATTTGTAACAATTATTTATATACAAAACAAAAATGTCATTGGTTTTTCAAGATTTTTAGATTTAAGAAACGCTCATTAATATTCATCAGGTTTTTTTGAAATCTCAAGGCAAACTATGGAGGAAGCAAATTGACACAATTCAATATCTAATAAATGAAAGTGAGTAAGGGATGTTCTTGAAATTTTTTATGCAAATTAGTAATTAAAGTTGGTGTAAAACATTGTTTATTTATTTAAGATGGAATCATCTATTATGACATGACTCTCATTTGTATTTAGATAGATGATATTAGTTTTCAATATTTCTAGTTGAATCGCTCACATCTATTACATATGATCCATTATTTTACATAATTAAGTTACAATAAAATTTTTATTTTATATGAATACTACCTTATAAAAACTTAGATGCAATAGTGTGGGTGCGTGTGATAGATTGAGGGGTATCATAGATCGGGAGTGGTATCTACGAGACCCTTGCATCGGCCTTGTTTACATTAACGATATGATTAAATACATAGACGTTCAAGTTGAGCAAGTTAGGGAAATTTAACGATCTGTGTCTTAATGATCTGTGTTTTAATTGTGGACGGAAAATGTGACACTGAGACACGGAGGCGCATTGGAATAATAAAAGATGCCATACAGAAGCTAAATATTAGAAAAAAAATTTAAAAAAATCATTGCAAACGTTCTATCACTGAAGATGTTAGGAAAAATGTTCAAGGACACATGGCACAGTGGATAAAAGCGTTAGTTAGATCCAGTGACAGGACCCAAAGAGTGTGAGTTCAATACCCGGTTAAGGCAGTGGAGAACTTGGAGTTGGGAATTAACAGGAGATAAATGGCATCCATTAGACATGGCACATGGAACTAGAACTGTCTATTCCATTGAGCGAAATAAAGGGTTCAGTTCCACCTGAAGAAGGCCGTACAACGTTGTAATAAATATGGCAACAAAGATGAGGACAATAATCCGAATAATGTAAATCGTGTCTAATTTGTATTTAGATACATTGTTATTATTCTCAATTCTTCTAGTTGAATTGCTCACATCACTTACATATAATCCATTATTGTACATAATTAAGTTACAATAAAGTTTGTATTTTATAGGAATACTACCTTATAAAAATTGAGATGGCGTAGCTTGATTCCCCCTATCACAGAGTTTAAAGTAATCCTGTCTTTTTTCTTTTTTTTTTCAAATCCATGAATTTGTTTTTTCTCATGTTAAGTCTCGAAAAAATTCTGTATAAAATTCACTTTTTTTATCCATAATGTCGAATCTGTCAAAATTATTCAAATTTTTATTAAGAAAAAGCTCAAGTGGATGCTAAAAATTACCGCAAAACATTGTTGATTTATTTAAGATGGAATCATCTATTATGACATGTCTCTAATTTGTATTTAGATACATTGAATTTATTTTCAATTTTTCTAGTTCAATTGTGATATGATCCATTATTGTACATAATTAGGTTATAATAAAATATTTATTTTATATGAATACCACTTTAAGGATATTGAGATGTAGCAGAATAGCGGTGGTGGGAGGCTGCTAGATGCTTTCACCAGCCTTGCATCTAGCCATTTTAACTGTAAAAACGATGAGAACTGACCCCTCCAATCTCAACCGGGCTTAAATTAATAAATTCTAGTTAGGATAGAGAAAAATTCATGAAAATATTGTAATGAAAGTATTTACAGAAAAGGCACAGGGAGGCTACATTATAGCAATGGGAAAAAAACTGAAGTCGAGATGCCAGGTTAAGACGAATGATACTGCAAATTCCTCTCTGGATTTTATCAAGGATCTCTAAATATAACTGTTCCTGATTATGAGAAACGGCCAGTGCTTTGTGACTCTCACTATCTTATCAACATTTGATTTTTTTTTTCTATCTGCTTTTATAAACGCTACAAATTAAATTAAGCACAACTGACAATTAAAAGATGAAAAATTTTCATGAATTTTGACTTCATTCTGGGGTCTTTTTTTTTTTTCCAAATCCGGGAATTTGTTTTTTTTCTCATGTTAAGTCTCGAAAAAATTCTATATAAAATTCATTATTTTTTATCCATAATGTTGAATGTGTCAAAATTATTCAAATTTTTTATTAAGAAACACGTGTATTGCATAAGATCCCTTATTGCACATAAGTAAGTTGCAATAAAATATATATTTTATATAATCCCTTGATTAATTCGCATTCGAGTAATGCGTTTCAATTAGGGCGCTAATTTTTTTTATATACCAATATTCGATTAGAGCGGAAAAAATCTTTCTTCAGTTTAAACATAGTTATTGAAAATTGATGTTTTTATAGTGATGAATTAATTAATAATTTTCTAAAATTTAAAAATGGAAAATGAGTAAGTATTTTGTTTGTCAAGTTTTTAAAAAATCGGATGGTTATTAATAGATAAATTTTAAAATATAATCTGATAATAAAAAATACATATTTGAATATTTGTTTCTATTAAAATTTTCTGAATATTCTGATTTTATTTTCATGTTTATTTTGAAGGTCTTAAAATAAAATTTCTGATTGCTGTTAAGAAAAAAAATAATCGATTTAATTAGATACAGAAATTTACATTACGAAAAGATATCGAAATACAAAACTTGTATGCATTTACTATAGAAAGATTATGAATAAAATTTGACATATATATATATATATATACATATATCCAATTTTCGAATAAATTTATATATATATATATATATATATATATATATATATATAGATGTATGTATCTATCAATCGATTAATGCGCATTCGATAAATGCGTTTTCAATTAGTGTGTTAAAATTTTTATATAACAAAATTTGGTATATATGTATATATATATATATATATTATATTTATACAATTTTCGAATAAATTATATATATATATATATATATATACAATTTTCGAATAAATTACATATATATATATATATATATATATATATATATATATATATATATATATATACATGCGCATTCAATAAATGCGTTTCAATTAGTCCGTTAAAATTTGTTAAATACCAAAATCTGATTAGTGCCTACATAATACTCGATTAGTGCGGTAAAACATTCTTCAGTTTAACGATAGTAATTAAAAGCTAATTTCTTTATACTTACCGAGGTACTCATTAAGCACACTAATTGTGGGATTTCTGTACTGCCTTACGAAAATTGTGATGTAGTAGAGAGGTGGGTCCCGTATCACTGACTGGATTGGGGGCAGGGGATCTTTTCACTTGTCTTGTATATCTGTCAACAAATTCTTTACCTAGCATTTAAAATGAAAAAAAGAAACAAACTGTTTCCTTTATTTATGAAACCATAACGTTCAAAATTTTTGCACAAAACATCTCGCCATTTTGTTTTCATTTTAAGGTATGGCCGGTTTAATTCTCTGACATAGTGTAAATAAAAAAAAATCCTATGCTGTTTACTTCTGTTTCTTTTAAGGTTTCATGAATACAAAATATTTATTTTACTTCTTTACATTTTACTTCCCGTTTCCGTTTTCAGCCGGCCACTTCGACCCGCATCAGCTCTTACCTGCCATTGTCTAATTAATGGCGCCATATTGGCGAACTTGTTAAGGATTCCAGGTGGCGCTCCCGAAGCTGTTTGCGATAAGATTTTGGCGCATGCGCAGTTTGCGGCCAGTCAGTTACCGCTTCATGTCCGGTGGCAAATTGATCGAACCGTCGATGATGGCGCCCCCTTCACAACAGCTCCTGCTACCACACCCTTGTTTTCTCTGATATCTCCACCACCCCCGCGAGCATCATCCATCCTCCCCTCTGATATTTTCAGCTCATCTCACTTTTATTTCTTTCGCCGATCACGTAAACCCCCACCCCCCCGCCACACACCCACCGACCTGTATATTAGGAAGAAGGCAGACGCCGAGTCGCGAACGCTTTTCTGTGAATCTTACGCCACGTTGCCAGTTGATTTTCCGTCGACGCCTCATTTTTCCATCGCTAAAAACTAATGCATACATTTGACCTGAAGCGACCCAAGGGATTATATATTGTATGATGTATGCAGAGGAATTGATTTAGGGAGAGGAGAGAAGAGGAATATGAGAATATGAAAGGGAGGGAAAGAAAAAAAGAGTGAGATAAGAATGAAACACACACACACACAAACGAAAGAATGACAATAAAATAGAAGAAAAAAAGACAAAGGAATTGCAAAACATCAAGAAAAAAAGAAAAAAATATAAAAAGTAACGGAAAGAAAATTCCCCGTGAAAAATCGAAAAGAAAGATATTTATTACGTCTTGCTAGTCTGACACAAGGGCATGACACGAGAGTAGCTTTAAAATTAACAATCCCTTGAGATGAACTTGAAGACTATCACCTTACTGCTCTTCATTGATATTCCCAAATATTTCTAAGTCTGGCACATTTCTAAGAAATTAAATTAACTTAAAATAATTGTTGGAGATACAGCCGTTTAATGTGTACTTGAGTGGAGACGAAATTCGTACTCTTTAAAGCGTCTACTTAAATATAGGTATCCGCGGCCTTCTTCAGGTGAATGGAATTTCGAACCGAACCCTTTATTTCGTCCACCGGCGTATACCGTTCTAGTTTCACGTGCCATGCCTCTTCCAGATGTCTCGGTTATTTCCCTTTAACTCAACTCTCCAAGTTTTGTTCACCACTGCTGTGGTCTGGTATTGAACTCAGAACTTTGGGTCTAGTCACTGGATCTTACCAATATCTTTATCCACTGGGTCATCTGTCCTTGAAGAAATTCCAATCACCCAAAGAAGGTGCGTATTGAATATGACAATGAAGATGAGGAGAACATTCCGAATCAATTTCTACATTATTCGGAATGTTATCCTCATTTTCTTTGCCATATTCACAACGTTTCGGCTGTGGTAAGCTCCAACCTTCTTCAGCTGATTAAGGTGATTTTTTTTTTAAATAATTGAGCGCTAACCAAATAGGGATATCCACGGAAAATAACTTTTGAATTAATAAAAAAAAAAAATACACGTGGCAGTAGGTGAGCAATGGTTGGGTTTATACTGGAACATCTAGGTAAAAATTGTTTGGCTGAATACCTGAGATTCTTGGGTGTCTCGTAATGGTTAAAGATTCATGTTAATCATCAATTTCCTGCTGGTGTGTGCTGTTTTGCCACCAGTGCGGTTATTTAAGAAGTGTGGCGAAAATGTTAAGACGTTCACAAAAAAAACGGACTTGGAATTTTCAAGAGAAGCGAAATCATCATTGCCAAAAGAAATCAAAATCAATATTTTCAGACGTAACTAATTCAAAATCTAGTATTTCTTTTCTGAGATAAATAATGGTCATTATTCTTGTATAATATTTCGAACTATTTCCTCATTTTGTTTGAACATTTCGATCAACTATGGTCTGGTCATCATCAGATGTCTATTGATTGCCTGTTGATTATTGAGTACTAGAAGACAATAACACATTTATGACAATTTACTATATCCACGAGGCTACTGCTTCTCAAATTATCTGATATGGCCGACCGGGATTTTTTATTTCACAAACTTGTAATATTTCGTGGTAATATTAATTTATACTGGAAATGATATATATATATATATATATATATATATATATATATATATATATATATATATATATATATATATATAAAGAAAGAAGAGTAAGATGCATAATCCGGTGTTCTTATAGATATTTTTATTTTTACAAAATATTGCTCAGTGTAAATTTGCAGAGCATTAATATTATAAATTAATTGATTTAAAATATGTTTTTTTTCGATACACATTTCTGACCATTTTTGAAACATGGATAGAACTGTGTAGCGAAAAAACATATTTTAAATCAATTAATTATATATATATATATATATATATATATATTTATGGAATAAAAATGACAATAGGAAAACTGGTAATTGCTGACGCGTTTCGTCCAATGTGGACTTTATCAAAGCAAAATACGAAAATGAAATTAAATGAACAAAGTAACTAATAAAAACAAAAACAGAATGTACCTAGCAACTGGAATGTAGAGAAACGCTATTTTCATATTTTTTAAACTGAAAAATAACGACGTGATTGTCACGTGTGGAGAATATTGTCATTATATCTGTGTTGATGCATTCAACCATTTTCTTTTGATTTTATGAATCTGTTGTGCATATTTGTTTGTAAGAGCATTAATTTTGTTAAGAAAGGGGAAATAGCGAAAAGCCTGGGCGTAGATTGATATTTTGGTAATATTCTATGGTGGCACTCTCCAGAATTTTCCTTATGAGTGAGTTATTTCTTTTATTATGAGTTTAGCATTTTTAAAATCAAAATTATGGTTGAATTTATTTCTATGCATGACTATTGCGTTAGCTAAGTTGTTTTTTGTGAGGTCTCTTTTGTGCTCATAAATGCGTTTTTTCAAACATCTACTTGTTTCTCTAATATATTGGGAGGAACAGTTTTGGCAATTTATTTTATAAATGCCTGCTTCAGAAATATTATTGCTTTTATTGTTTAAAGATCTTAGTATATCCATAATGGTTTTGGAAGTGTTTGTGACTATTTGAATATTATTTAGATGGGATAGGTTATTCTGGATAGTGGACGTGACAGAATTGGCCGGTAGTATTATGTATCTGTTTTCATGTGATTTACTATTGCGGATTATGTTATTAGTTTTGTTTCGTTTATATATTTTGTATGCCTTTCTTCTTGCATTGTTGATGAAATGATATGGGTATTGAAAAAGACGATGGACATAAAAGCAAAACCAATCCAAACAGATAACTGAAATCTTTTATAAGATCAGCGTTCCGTTTAAATATGATCACGTCGTCGTCACGTGGGCGATGTTGTGAAAACGTTGTCTTTTTCATGTTGAATTGTATATGGTCTATGTTAATTATGTTTTATGAATATGTCCTGAAGATGGTCTATTAGACTGAAACGTCCGACGTTGACATTAAACATTAAAACAGCATAATCGCATATTAGGATTTTTGTTTGTTTTTTCAATATATTTTTCTTCATACTGTCGGATCTATATCCATATATTTGCTTACCTATATATATATGTGTGTGTGTGTATGTATGTATGTATGTATATATATATATATATATATATATATATATATATATATATATATATATATATATATATATATAATGGACTTTCTCCGACAGTTTCACCTAGTTTTTACGTTTGTGTCGTATCTGGCACTTAAGTTCAGCTAGTGTCCTCCATACAATTCCACATATTGCTCAGCATCGGGGATCTCGTGACAGAGCAACAGGATCATTTGTTGATGCTTTTCGCTTTCATTTTTTGTCTCTTACCCGCTCAAAACGACTGATTTCAAAATTTCTTATATAACTTTGGGAGTTGTATATCTAGTTATTTCTGCCCCGGCCAAATCGCTCGAACTTAGTATGAGGGATATTGACAACTGAGTGGTTACTCTTTAACTTGTCTTTATACCTGAGTCACGGCCGTCCAACTGTGCTTTGTCCACTGTGAAGCTGGCTATACATGAAGAACTTAGGTATTCTGTTGTCACTCATCCTTGCTACATGAATATCTCATCGAAGTTATGACTTCATCAGGAAGGTTTCAATGATACCAATGTTGCATATATATGGGGTCCTTGATTTTGAGCCATAGTGTGATATATATTGAATCAATTGTTAGTTCTACTGATAGGAAAATTGGTTGACTGGGTTGTGCTAGACAATTTTGTCGATAAAATCTATCTTATATATTTATAAGTCTACCATCCGCCAAGACCGACTTTGCATTTCCCAACTCCCATCGATAGTGGAAATAATCGATTTTTCATGCTTCTACGGCAGTTTTCATGTAGTTTGCGGCCATTTTGTAATGGCCAGAGTGAGAACCTATAGCTGGCTGCCACAATGGAGCAGAAAATATGCGAATTAGTAGGCATACTCATCCTATCATACCTGGCCAGAATCCTGGAGAGAAAGGACACAGGATTATACAGAGATGACGGTCTTTTCTTAATAAGGGAATCCAATGGCCCCAAAGTAGACAAATTCAGGAAGAAAATAGTGAACGCCCTAAAAAACATTGGATTCATAATAGAGATAAATACAGGCACAACTATAGTAAACTTCCTTGACGTCACTCTTAACCTGATCAACAACACATATGAACCATACAAAAAGAAAATGACACACCAACTTACGTACACATCCTCCAACCATCCACCTTCTATCATCAAACAAATACCAAAGTCAATCAGCCGCAGACTATCTGAGAACTCATCTAACATGCAAATTTTCAATAGCAAAATAGCACCATACAACGAAGCACTAAAAGCAAGTGGTTACACACAACAACTACAATATATACCTCCACAGCCAAAACGCAGAAACAGAAAGAGAAACATTATCTGGTTTAACCCACCATATAACAAAACTGTTAAAACGAACATAGGCAAAATATTCCTAAACTTAATAGAAAAACACTTCACTGAAGAAAACAAATTATCAAAAATATTTAACAAAAATAACGTAAAGATCAGTTACAGCTGTACAAAAAACATAACAGATATAATCAAAAACCACAACAAAAAAAAATGACAACCTACAAAAATGTAACCAAGGATCCTATATGCAACTGCAGAAACAGAGCAACATGTCCACTCCAGGAAATTGCCAAATTACGAACACAATATACAAGGCCAAGGTAAGTACAAACAACAACACTATGCACTACATCGGTGCCACAGAAGGTCCATTCAAGATGAGGAATAACAATCACAACCTTTCATTCAACAACAGGAAATATTCGAACAGCACAACACTTTCTACATACATATGGCAGCAAAAGACAAAACATCACACCAACAATAAGTTGGGAAATATTGAAAAAAAAGCCCCCTGCCTACAACAACATTACGAAAAATGCCTACTTTGCCTACACGAAAAAGTAGCAATAATATCACACAAACCGCAAAAAGAACTTGCTAAACAAAAAATCAGAGATAATCTCCAAATGTAGGCATGAGAACAAGTATCTATTATCCGAATTCATACCAAACGGATAAAACAGACAAACCACCAACAATCACAATTTAATTTCAAGATACCATCAAAATAATTGCACCTATCATTATTATAATTGCACCACCATTAGTAATCACTTTTACCACCTTACAATATCTATTAACTATCAATATTATCATTACCACCTACACACAGCACCATCACTTACACATCACACCCACTATTAACATATAATCCACTACAATCTTTATTACCCCCCCTGCATATTTAATACTTTAAAACAATATGATCAGATATAATTTCCATATGTAACCATGAGAACAAACACCTATTACCAGGCAGCTTTAATATAATAATAATAATTTTGTAATTAAAAATTATAGCAATCTTCAACTACCATAATTTTACATAGAATACCTATTATCAGGATTTATACCAAAATAAATTAATACATATAACAAAATAAAACAAAATAAAACACCAACAACCACTTTTTAGTTCAAGCTACCACCACTATAACTACATTCATGGTTTTATCATTCTCCCACCACCGTTACTAATCATTTCTACCAATCTGCAATTTCTTCCAGTTTACAATAACTATTAGCTAAAACCTAAATAGCATTGTCTCCAATCCTTTGAAACATTACTATCACATCATATCATATAAACCCGTTATTAAATTAAACATCACCATATAAATTAAACAATAAGGATTAAAATTTTTTACCTGTTACATATACACAGTCACCAAAAACAAACAAATAACCAGCTTTAAATATAACAAATAAACCCCCATTTTTTTCAAAAATTTAAAAATAAATATAAATAATTTAATAATAATTTTTACCTATCATAATTTTACACAAACCCCACCACACATATATACATACATGCGAGAAAATATTTTTCAAATATTTTTCAACGGAAAAAAAAAAAAAAAAAAAAATTTCATAATATGACATGGATACATTCACGAGACAATAACGAGACATTTCCGCCACACTTCCAATGTTTAAATTTCAACATTTCAACATACAAATGCGTATGTATAGACATAACACCACCCGTATACATACATGTGTCATAGCCGAAACTGTCTACATATATTTATATATATGTATGAGTCCCGACGGACGACCAAGTATGTATATGTATATGTGTCTGCATACATCGATGTTTGCGTTAGTACGATGAATGACAAAACGACGAAATCTCCCCCACCACTTCCACAATAACACCAATACACGCAATCTACATAAACCCAAATTTTTTAAAACATTAATCAGTTTGTCTGACGATCGCTAAAGCGTGAAACCCAGGGTCACAAACTCACATCTATCCAACCAAATATGTTAGCTCTATCTCTGATATTGAGCGCTTAATAATAAGTACTATATATATAATATATAAATAATTATACATATATATATATTTATTTATATTTATATTCACTTTTCACATATATATATATATATATATATATATACTAAACAAAGAAAGAATAGTAAGATATATAATCCGATGTTCGTATTGATATTTTTTTTATTTTTACAAAACAGTACTCAATATAAATTTACAGAGCACAAATATTATAAATTAACTGGTTTAAAAATATAGTTTCATCACTACACGGGAATTACCATGTTTCAAAAACAGAAGCTAAAAATTTCAAATTCAATTATATACTTAAATTCAAACTCAAAAGCATTAGTTCTCGCGTGAAGATGAAACAGAACTAATGCTTTTGATTTAATTATATAATTGAATTTGAAGATTTTAGTTTCTGTTTTTGAAACATGGTAATTCCTGTGTAGCGATGAAACCATATATTTTCAAATTAGTTATATATATATATATATATATATATATATATATATATATATATATAGAGAGAGAGAGAGAGAGAGAGAGATAGATAGATACACCTAGTGAGCCAGAAAAACCTACCTAAGTTTCACCTAAACGATCCGTATCTAGGTCTGCTCTACGGTTGTATTGAGCTCTTTTGTTAGTTAGTTGTTATTCGTATCGGGGCTTTTTTTTTTTGGGCTTCAGACCTGCATCTGTGCGACTTTTTTGTCGGCAGAAGTTCATGTTTGTAGCTCTTTCTTTTTTTAAACCTTTTTTTTCCCTCGAGATTGATTTGATTAGCAAATCAAAAATTCGTGGGTTTTTCGAAACGCGTCTAGTTATATATATATATATATATATATATATATATATATATATATATATATACGATTGCTTCACACCGGGATCTAAACTCGAATGATTCGGCAACAGTCGGAGGTTTTCACACTGAAGCGAATTTTTATGCACTTATTCTGGGAATAAACACGCCAGTGACTGAGAGATCTCAATTCAGGGAAGGGGAAGAGACTTGCAATGTTAGTAGTAATAGTCATTGTTTACAAATTCGCACATCCAAGAGTGTACAACCGAATTAAAATTTTTCGGCTGCGAATACATTGTCATCCACACGTTTGAAAGAAAGGCGAATGTTTACGTACTTATTCTCTGAATAAACGCGCGAGCGCGCGCGCGCACACACACACACACACACACACACACAGACACACACATCTATATATATATATATAAAGAAAGAACAGTAAGATATATAATCCGGTGTTCTAATAGATATTTTTATTTTTACAAAATAGGGCTCAATGTAAATTTACAGAGCATTAATTTTATAGATTAACTGATTTAAAATATTTTTCGCTACACAGATTTAACCACGTTTCAAAAATGGACGCTAAAAGCTTCGAATTAAATTTTGTAATTAAATTAAAGACATTAGTTCCATTTCATCCTGAAGCAAATTTTGGAGTTACTATATATATATATATATATATATATATATATATATGTTTGACACTCCCGTCTTATTCGATGTATGAGGGTCAAGCAGCTCAGTTCCCAGGAACCGACAGCCCAAAGACGAGCACAAATGATTTGATCATAGTGGTGAAGGTTTCGTGCAGGACCATCTACACTTTTTGAAGGGCCGATTACAGAAACCTGACGCACTACGTGCCACAAGGTCCCCAAAAGACCCTCTGCAGTTTTTGAATTCAGAGTTTTTCTTCTCCTAGACCAGTTGCCATCCAAAGCTGTAGAAACAAGTTTGTCCTGCTATTTTACCCATAGCTGGAGGGAGAAGAAGAGGAACAATATCTTTCCTAGGTGTATTAGCTTCTATGTGAATGTAATCGATTCAACTAGAATTCGAACTCTCTCTCTCTCTCTCTCTGCGATTCCTCAATCTGAGCCGCATTATATATATATATATATATATATATATACATATATATATATATATATATATATATATATATATATGTGTGTGTGTGTGTGTGTGTGTGTGTGTGTGTGTGTGTGTGTGTGTGTGTGTGTCCACATTTTTCTGATCTTTAATAACTGCCCGCGGTAATTTTAGTGACAGGGTGGTTCTTGTTAGGCATCACTTCAATCTTACGAAGACCTGTGGCAGGGACCGTACCGCGCTGTTTAATCTCCGCTGGGAAATCAACTTTTAACACTTTTCTGATACTTGGCCTTAGGAGCACATTTAGACCGAACCTATGTCAATAAGTACAGCTGTCCAAGACTATTGTGTTCCTTTGCCCTCTACCTACTCTCTTCAACATCCTTTCTCGTTTTCTCTGTTTTCCCACTCGGTTTTCCCGCTCTGTTTTCCCTTTCAATCTTCCCTCACCCTTTTCCCGCTCTGATTTCCCTCTCTATCTTCCCTCTCCCTTTCCCTCTCCGTTTTCCCTCACTGTTTCCCTTTCCGTTTTCCCTCTTCGTTTTCTCTCTCTATCTTCCCTTTCTGTTTTCCCTCTCTATCTTCCCTCTCCGTTTTCCCTCTCCGTTTTCCCTTTCTTTTTTCCCTCTCTATCTTCCCTCTCCGTTTTCCCTCTCTTTTTTCCCTCTCTATCTTCCCTCTCCGTTTTCCCTCTCCGTTTTCCCTCTCTTTTTCCCTCTCATCTTCCCTCTCCGTTTTCCCTCTTTTTTTCTCTCTCATCTTCCCTCCGTTTTCCCTCTCTTTTCCCCTCTCCATCTCCCCTCTCCGTTTTCCCTCTCTTTTTTCCCTCTCTATCTTCCCTCTCCGTTTTCCCTCTCCGTTTTCCCTCTCTTTTTTCCCTCTCTATCTTCTCTCTCCGTTTTCCCTCTCTTTTTTCCCTCTCTATCTTCCCTCTCCCTTTTCCCTCTCTGTTTTCCATCTCTATCTTCATTCTCCGTTTTCCCTCTCCGTTTTCCCTCTCTATCTTCCCTCTCTATCTTCCCTCTCCCTTTTCCCTCTCCCTTTTCCCTCTCTGTTTTCCCGCTCTGATTTCCTTCTTTGTTTTCCCTCTCCGTTTTCCCTCTCTGTTTTCCCTCTCCCTTTTCCCTCTCCGTTTTCCCGCTCTGATTTCCCTGTCTATCTTCCCTCTCTTTTTTCCCCTCTCCGTTTTCCCTCTCCCTTTTCCCTCTCCCTTTTCCCTCTCCCTTTTCCCTCTCTATCTTCCCTCTCCGTTTTCCCTCTCTGTTTTCCAGCTCTGATTTCCCTCTTTGTTTTCCCTATCTATTTTCCCTTTCAGTTTTCTCTCTCTGTTTTCCCTCTCCCTTTTCCCTCTTCGTTTTCCCTCTCTATCTTCCCTCTCCCTTTTCCCTCTCCGTTTTCCCTCTCTATCTTCCCTCTGTATCTTCCCTCTCCGTTTTCCCGCTCTGATTTCCCTCTCCGTTTTCCCTCTCTCTTTTCCCTCTCCGTTTTCCCTCTCTTTTTTCCCTCTCTGTTTTCCATCTCTATCTTCACTTTCTCTTTTCCCCTCTCCCTTTTCCCTCTGCGTTTTCCCTCTCTGTTTTCCCTCTCCATCTTCCCTCTCCCTTTTCTCTCTGCGTTTTCCTTCTCCCTTTTCCCTCTCCCTTTTCCCTCTCCCTTTTCCCTCTCCCTTTTCCCTCTCTGTTTTCCATGTTTACATCCTCTCTAAGACCTCATCGTTGCTCACACGCTCGGTCCATGATATCCAGAGCATCCTTCTGTAGAACCATACCTTCCTTGCGTTGAATCCGCTAGGTATGTCATGCATTGCTTTCCTTTGTCTCTCTTTCTCTCTATTCAACCTGTGAGTATGAGATTCTCCAGGCCCCCCTTTCTCTTTGCGCGTTCCAGAAATTTCAGCTGCTTCTTCCTGATGTTAAATATAATCTTCCTCCTTGTTTGCATCCTCTCCAAAACCTCATAGTTTCTCACATGCTCAATCCATAGTATTGTTAGCATCCTTCTGTAGAATTATACCTGCGTTGCCTCGAGTCTCTTCTTCATCTTTGAGGAGACCGTCCAACATTCACTGCCGTATAGGTGAACAGATGTCACTAGAGGTGGTGTCTCCATAAATCAACGTAGAGAAGGCAACGGGAAACCTCCCTACTATCAATCCCAATCTATGTTATGCTACATTATGGGCGTTCACGGCGAAACCTATTTACAGGGTGTTGCAGCAAAATCCGACACTTGACAAAAAGAAAACGAAATAGCCAATAAAAACAAAAGTTGTAGATGCAGAGACCCGACAGTTTATTTAGCAACAGTTAGAGTTACATACTACATTATTTTTCAATGTAACCGCCGGCGGCTTCGACGACCATCTCAAGGCGGGCGCGAAATGAGTCACACACATTGGTGACCATGTCATTGTCCATAGCGGCAAACGCCTGCATGATGGCAGCCTTCAGAAAGTCGACCGTGTTGTTGGTCTTTGCATCGATCACACCACAGAAGAAATAGTCAAGGTGGGTTGCAGTCGGGTGAGGAGGGCGGCCACAAGTCCGGCGACCAGTGGTGAGGAACATTGTTGAGTAGCCACGCCTGGGTCGTCTTGGCCCTGTGTGCAGGAGCAGAGTCCTGCTGGAAGACGGAGGAGCGTCTGGTGGCGATCTCGTCCATCCAGGGCTTCACCACGCTTCTCAGCACCTCCTGGTAGATCTCAGCGGTGATTCTCAGGCCGTTTTGAAAGAGGAACAGAGGCATGACGTCCCCCTCGCTGGAGATGACGCCAACGACCATGATAGAAGAGGGAAATTTCGTATGCTTCATGACGGGAACCTCTTCGATGTCATTGCAGATCCACCTGTCGTTCTGCCTGTTGCTCGTCTGATCCTGAAGAAGAACCTCAGCATCCCGGCGGACCCATGCTTGAGTTCGTTCAGTTAAGCCGCCACCTTGACCTTCCTTAACACCTTGGAGGCATTCGTGATAAGCATGCGGTAAGACTTACGGTAGGAGGAGTAACCAATGTCCTTCTTGATCGTTCGGCAGATCGTCGACTTGTGACTGTCAATGTCAGCGGCGATCTTGACTTAGCTCTGGTTTCAATCATTGTCGAATGTCGTCTTGATGGCAACAACGAACTCGTCGGTCCTAACGGCCGAAGAACGAACGTTGTGGGCCTTCCGTTTGGCAGTAAACACGTCCTTGTTCTCAGACGCCTTCCACTTCCTCCAAATATCCATGGCAATGGTCCACTTGAACCCAAACCAGGCCATCACTTCCGCAAACTTCTTCGCGATGCGAAAAGAAGCTACTACCGCTGCTCTGCGCTCATATTCCATCCTGGAAAAGGGTAGACAGAAAAACGTTAGTTAGTTGTCAAACTGTCGGGTATCTGCATATAAAACTTTTGCTTTTATTGCCTATTTCGTTTTCTTTTTAAGTGTAGGATTTTGATTCAACACCCTGTACTAGGGTAAATACACATTGTGGTTTGAAAATTTCTCCGATTTAACCAGTAGAGAAGACAATATTTATGAATATAACAAAAACTTACACACAGATATATTCATAAATATTGTGGTATATAACACATTCTCTACAATTTCATATAGTGCATAATTGCACTAAAACATTCACTAAAGCTAGATGCAAAGGAGAAGCAAGAAAATCTACTGAGGCTTCGTTAACTTCCTTGCAAATTTATGGTATGTATTTGCTAGAACAGGATTGATTTATTGCATTTGGAATTGAATAGAGTTCTTTGAAATTGTCCTGCTCTCATTAACCCTTTGCGTCCTGCGTTCCTGAACAATTTTAACCCTTCTGTCCGAGCTCCTGAGTCAAAATTCGCAAATAATTGGTATGTAATGTTTCAAGGTAGTCACGAAAATAGTTACAAGTATTTACCAACCGTTCAAACGGTGGTTGGACATTAAGTCAATTTCCTCTACCTCTGTTTAACCGGTGACTGAGCAATACGTCATTTTCCTCCACCACCGGTAAAGCGGTGGTTAGGGCTCAAAGTATTAAATGCTGATAATGTATTAACGTATAATTTGACACCGCCGTTATTCAAAAGCGTGGAACTCAGCTTCTGTTTGCACCCCCCTCTCAGCTTTGATTCAATTTTTCTCTGCCTATTTATATAAAAAAAGCGATTGCACATCGGCTCGTTTCATTGTTTTCTTAGTTTGTAAGCAGCTCCCTTTTCCATTAATCAAAATACATTTTCACATAGGCTCGTTAAACTTTACCTTAGGCTTTTCTTAAGCCCGAAGCCAATCCCTTTTTCGATTGGTCAAAATAAATTTTCGCGAGTTTGAAAACAGTAGAGAAAAGAGATTTCTTTTTATTTCGTATTCACCACAGTTCGGAATTCGTGATGCCATTTACGGCTGCGTGCTGACCTCTACCTTTTAGCCTATTTTCAATACGTGAATCGACGGCATAATTGGGTTTGAAGGGATGGTAAAAAATATCTTTCTAAGAGCAAGTCATAGAATGTTTTGAAGAGCCATTATTCTGAAAGGAAACAGCAAATCGGAAAAAGAATAGTTCTATGAGGCCTTTACATGGAAAACATTAAGAATTTATTGACCCAACAGCCAGTGCAACTTTCGGTTTAAATTTATAAAATCTTTATATTAAGACGACGTTTGCTCAAACCCAATAACTGTTAACGCTCTTTCTAGTACTGATGGAAGTTTCCACCCTAACCTTTTGCTTGAGGTTGTGTGGAAAGTCAACAACTTGATTATGTCATTATTTTTTCTTCGAGTTACACGCGCTAGCACTTCCGGTTCTACGTTCTGTTATTTGGTACTTTTTGTTTATGATTCTTCAGCGCCAATCGATGAGGTGTGAAGAAGGATGGTCCTCTGTAAGACCTATAGGGTTCGTTGGTTTTCTGCAGTTGACACTGGTTGGGCGCCATACATAAATGGAGAAACATTGCGTATTGAAACCATTAATATACTAATCTAATCTAATTAATTTTAATCTAATTAAAACGGTTACTGGCGGTGAAAAAGAATGATAAAAATCACGTGAGGAGAAAGCTCAATAAAAAAAAAAAAACAAGATCCTAATTGCCAACTTATCAATACACTTAAATTCACGCGGTCGAGGCAAAGAGATGAAAAATTTGCCATAACAACTGACATGAAGATATTTGTATAAAAAAGGCAGAGGGAAGCCACAGGGATGTGGGAAAGTGACTGAATTTGAGATACGAGGCCAGGATGGAATAAATTCCAGGTCATTCTTTGAATTTTATCAAGAATATCTGGATATATAGTAAGAGCAAAAAAAATGGACATGGCAGAAATATTCAAAGCACGACCGAATGGTAGATTTATAAATATGCAAGATGAAGATATACTAAACATTCTGATTTTCCACACTAATATAATAAAAAGGTTAGGAAGAAAACCCCATCTATAGTAGAATGAACAATAACAGAAGATGTGAGATGCTTAATTTCCTAAAAATTAAACTGTTTTAGGAACAAGATTTTATACATTTTAATCGGGCATAATACGAAGTATTTGAGTTTGATAAAATGGATGCCCAAATGAGGAAGTACAATAAAAGAAGAGAAATTAAGAAGACAGAAGATAACGATTGATATTGCATTTAAATTTTTGAAGATCAAACTTGACTGGAAAGCAAGAAGCCGGAAGAGAGTTTCAGAAGAAAGAAGTGCGAAAAAAAAAACTGTTAGAATTGATCATATGGCCAAAATCCTGTTTTTATTTTTTATTTTTTTATCATTCCGCCCCAAGCAAGGCAAAAAAGCCACTAAGACCCAACGTGTTTCGGATCACGAAATCATATGAGAAAAAGAAATCGCTATTTAGGAGAGAGAACAATAAAAGAACAAGAATCAACAAGACAGAAGATAACGATTGATATTGAATTTTAATTTTTGAAGATCAAAGTTGACTTTTTGATAAAGTGGATGTCCAAAGTTTCCTAGATGGAAAAGGTTAATTTTATAATCGCCTTAAGGATAACTTTGTGTATTTCTTCTCTCTAAAGAAAGTCCGAAATATTATCTAAACACATTCTGGCACAATCCCACCCAAAACGGTTAAAATGCAAGATTCGAATTCTGCCTAGTCAGTCATGTATCGAAAGATACATGATCACCTAAGCGTGCATCACGCATGGCACCTAACTGGCTGACATAATTTGCCTTGTTGCGGTTGTTGTGCTCATCTTTATTTTCATTTTGACGACGTTTCGGCATTTATACGCTTCGGTCTTCTACAACATCTGTCTATATCTCTGAGATGAGGTATTGTAACTATTTACATTGGTAGGACTGGTGTTCTCATCTTTATTGTCATATTCACGATGTTTCAGCATTTGTACGCTTCGACCTTCCTCAATATCTGTCTATATTTCTGGCATGAGATATTGAACTAATTTACACTCTTTCCATTGTTTGGACTCTTATCTTCATATTTAATGTCATATTCACGACGTTTCAGCCGTTGTACACTCTGGCCTTCTTCAGGTGATATATGTTGGAATTTTAAACCGTATTTCGTTCAGTTGGGTAGATTGTTCTTGTTTCACATCCAATGCCTTTTTCTAGATGTCTCAGTTTCCCTCTAGAAACTCAACTCTCTAAGTTTTTGTTCACCTCTGCTGTGGACAGGTATTGAACTCACAAATGGATTACTTCGACGAACGCTTTTATCCACGATGCCATTACATCACGTCGAAGTGTTCCAGTAGCTATAAATCTAGGATAGTAAACTCCGGGAAAATAGCATAGGTTTCACTCGAATTGCTTCTTCCCGCGACACGACTGCTCTGTGGAACAGACTCCCAAGAGGATGCTTTCCCGATCACTGCAATCTTAAGCTGTTCAAGCCTAAAGATTACCATTATCTTCCACTCCAATTTATATAGTTTATTCTTTAACGCAATGGTTACAAACCTTTTTTTTTCTGGGCCTCATATTCGGAATGAATATTTCACCGCATCTTACCGAATTTTATATGATAAAAAGTACATTTTAAAATAATAAAAAAAGGATACTAATATTGCGTTCAATATATTTTATAACAGAAATCAACTATGATATGACGAAAGCGCACAAATTTAATGAAAAGCATGAGACCTTTGACGAAATAAACTTCTTTATATTAGACCTAATTTGAGATAAACAAACGCCGATCTCTTCATCAGCGGAGATAAGTCTTTCCCTATTTGTTTTTTTTTTTTTGTTTTTTTTTTATATTTATCATATTTTAAAATTCAGAACTGAGAAGGCGCAAGCAGTCCTACAAAAAAAGAAGCTTCAGAAAAAGTGTTAAAGGGAGATAATCGCAGATTCGAAGTCAGGACATTATCATTGATAACTCTCTCCTCTAATTTCGGACCCTAGTTACTCTATTCTTAATACTTGAAATAATATAAAAATATCCCAATGACAAAAGCGGTCAAAAATTATCTATAGCTATTTATACTAGGACTGATGCATGCAATTATAAGTAATTCATAATAATATTTTAAATTTTAAAATCATATTTATTTTTGGTATATTAATTTTTTTTGAAAATGTTGCTAGATCTTTGATTGCCTTTCAATCATTCCGCCTCACCTGCTATCTTCTGCCGCAACGATGAGGCAGGACGCACTGTTTGGGAAACCACTAATCTTTTAATTAATTTTTATTAAATCTGTTTGTAAATCTTTGATTATCTTTCAATCATTCCGCCTCACCTGCTATCCTCTTCCGTCACACCTCTGAGGCGCCCCACAACGTTTGATAACCACTGTGAAGGACGCTTACAGATAAAGAGGTAAGCAGTACAGGTTATGGGGATGTGTGGGTAAGTTAACAGTTACCTCCGGATTTGAATAACTTAGGATCGTAGTGATCGGTGAAACGTCAATTTGGGACCTAGTTTCATAAAGTGGCAATTTTCTACAAAAGGCTAGAATGATTGCCTTGTATATCTATCAAAGTTCCATTCCTGTTTGTAATTAAAGTGTGATTAATGTCACTGACTGCAGAATGTTTGATTAGTTTAGACCTTTATTTCTCCTTTTTTTATATTACGTTGAGTCATAAGTAATTTTATGTGTTAAAAAGTACATTTTAAAAAAAAGAAAAAAAAAACAACGTGAGTGTTAAAGATGGCTAACCGCGGATACAAAGTCAGATTATTATCATTAATAACTCTCTCCTCCAATTTGCAGACCCTAGTTACTATATTCTTAATACTTGATATAGTGCAAAAAAATATCCCAATGATAAAATCGGGCATTAATTATTTATAGCTATTTATACTAGGACTGATGCATGTAATTATAAGTAATTCATAATAATATTTTAAATTTTGAAATCATATTTATTTCTATATAATATATATATATATTGAATATATATATATATATATATATATATATATATATATATATATATATATATATATATATATATATTGAAAATGTTTCTGAATCTTTGGTTGTCTTTCAATCATTCCGCCTCACCTGCTATCTTCTTCTGCCACAACGATGAAGCATGACGCACTGTTTGGGAACCACTACCTTAAGATAACGCTTTACGTCGAGTGGCTCCCGAGCCTTGTACAGGATGAAGCTTACTGTAATAAAAAAAAAAATGTACTTCAGCGATGTCCCCAGTGAAATCTTCTATTAAGACGATGCGTGGGAATATTAAAACAGACATGGCTGCTTACAGTACTTACGTCAGAGACTAAACACAGGAAAGTAGACAAGAGTTAAGTTATACATCCGCGCCATCAAGGGACAAAATTCTTTGCTAGTCTGTTTCCTACACTTCAAATTATAACTATAACTGACCGTCATAGTGGTGGGGTGATTGCTGCCGTCCACTGGGAATTCACAATCAGTATATAATAACGAACAAGAATGAGTTATTGTTAGTCTGAAACGAATTACCTAAATCAAGTGAAGTTGTTTATTGACACTCAGAAGTTTACATCGTCAAATAGATAAACTAATGACAGCTGATAAGAAAAGAGACTCCTGCTTACTTGATATTACAGTATTTGCATTCGTTTCACGTCCTTCCTGAAATGTCTGTTACATTCTCCTGGGAAGCAAAACAATAGAATTCTGCTGAATATGCACCGGTTATGACAGTAAGAGAAAACTGTTCCTTTTCAATGAAACGTAGAGGAAACAACCAGTGCTAATCGAGTTACGCTTTTCTTCACACAATGGTCAATAGGATGAGATCAAAGTGTTGTATCTGTTCTTCTCATCTCTAATGGTAATACCAGCCTTTTCTTTATAAGGAAACATTCCAAGCAGCCAGTTCTTCTCAAGTGAAGCTTTTCTTTCCTTCCTGGTCAACAGGATGGGATCTAAGTGTAGTATCTGTTCTCCTCATTCCTAATAGTAATATCAGCCTTTTCTTCATAAGGAAATATTTCAAGCAGCCATTTCTACTCTAGTTACGCTTTACTTCACTCTCTCTCCATCAGGATGGGATCAAAGTGTAGTATCTGTTCACCTCATTTATAATGGTAATATCAGCATTTTCTTTATAAGGAAATATTCCAAGTAGCCAGTTCCACTCTAGTTATGCTTTCTTTTTTGGTGTGTGGGGGTGGGTAATGTGGAGTATCTGTACTCCTCATTTCTAGTGGTAATTAGACATTACCTTACGTTCAATATTTAAGCCATCGTGCTGGGACCAAAGTGTAGTATCAGTTCTCCTCATCTCTAATGGTAATAGTAATATTACTAATCTCGATTGGGAGGTGCGGTGGAGTAATGGATAGCGGCTCGGATTGAGGAGTCGGAGAGCCGAGTTCGAATTACAGTCGAATAACTTTCCTTTCACTTCCGTGCTAATAACCTTGGGTACGGAATGAATCCTTCTCATTTACCTCCAGCTATGGGTAAATAGCAGAGCAGTCTGGGTTCTATAGCCTTGGATGGCAAATGGTCTATTGCAGAACGAAATGGCAGACTACTTACTGCGGGAATAAATCTGCCTCGTCAGTCATGTATCGAAATATACATGATCGCATAATCGTGTATCACGCATAGCACATACCTGACTGAATCTCGAATGGTAATGGTAATATTAGCCGTTTCCTTATAAGGAAATAGTTAACATTTATTGACGGAGTAGCCAGCGCTACTCGAGTTAAACTTTTCTCCGTTTCCTGACCATCGGGTTGGGATCAATTTGTTGTATATGCTCTCATCATCTCTAATGGTAATGGCAATTTTATCCGTTTCCTTATAAACCGATTGAAATTTATAAAATCTGTTAGAGCTTTTCTTTTCAGGAAAATAGATATCTTGATAATGGCTTGATTCCCCTGCTGTTCATCTCGAAGTCCAAGACAAAATCCAGAGACGGATATGCAATGTAATAGGTCCTGATCTGGCATCTCCTCTACATTCACTTTCACACAGACGTCATGTAGCCTCCATGTGTCTTTTCTACAAATATTTTCATGGTAACTGCTTTGAAGAGCTACTTTCATTGGAACCCTAACTGCATGGATTTAAGCGTGCTACTAGGTTGGCATCTCGGTCCCACACTGTCTAAACATTTAAATGTAATCGCCTCGTCTACACCAACATCTTCTTCTCACTTTCTTCCCGTCAGAGGAACTCCCTTCCACTTACTTGCTTCGCTGATGACTATAATCTTGAATATTCAAATGTAATGTCAATCGATATCTTCTGATGCCTTGATCCTATATATCCTTTCCTCAAACAACCCTTTTTACTCTCACTTGCTTTAACTCCTTGCATGCTAGTGGGACTCCTGCATTGCTTGGTGTGAAATACTTAAAGAAAAAGTAACATTTATCGAACTTTCCAGTACTGGTGAGGATTTCTTTTCTTTTCTTTATGTCTGTATTAACGTGGAACGTCAATCATTATTTTATCTTCGAGTTACAAGTGCTATCCATTTTTTGTTGCTGCTCTTGGTAGTCCTGAAGTGATAGGGTTTTTATCATTTGCTACAGTTCTTTGTGATCTTGTAGCGCCAGTCAATGAGGTTGGGAGAATGATGGCCCTTGGTAAAACCTCCAGGCTGTTCACTCGATGGCATCTTTAATAATTGATCTAAGAATAAGGATAGTGTACAGGTCACAGTTTTGATTTTGCTGAACGAGATTATAAGAAATTATATTTTTGCTAAGACATTTTGAGAGAATTAGAAATTCTACGAGGATTCATCATTAGCGGCCACAATCTTAACGACATAAGATACGCAGATGACACTGCTAATAGCAGACACGGAAAAGAAATTACAAAACCCCCCTACAGAAGGTAGCGAAGGAGAGCGAGAAGAAGGGACTAAGCATCAACTAGAAGACAGAATTCATGGCCACCAGTAAAAGGCTCCAATTTGCAGGTCGGGGACACTATATTGAAGCAGTTGCGGAAGTTTAAATATCTGAGAAGTGTTTTGACAGAGGATGGTAAATGCGACACTGAGATCCGTAGACGTATTGGGATGGGCAAGGACGCATTCCAAAAGCTGGGCAGTGTATTGCCAGACAGGAGGATCTCTTTGGTAACAAAGAAAAGAGTACTGAGCTGTTAAGTAACATCTGTCCTCCATTAGGGCAGCGAATGTTGGACGGCGTCCTGAAAGATGAAGAAGAGACTCGACGGGACGCAGATATGGTTCTACAGAAGGATGCTTACATCATGGACCGAGCGTGGGAACAATGATGAGGTCTTTGAGAGGATGCAAACCAGGAAGAGGCTTATACAGCGTAACCCGGATGTAAGAGAGTTGTCGGGACCGGAGAAGAAGTCTCTTATATCCGGGTTTCTCTTATATCCGGGTTTCTCTTATATCCGGGTCTAATTTATATACATTAACACAGGCTCTAATTAGGGACCAGATAAAATCTGTCTTATATCCGGGTTTCTCTTATATCCTGGTCTCTTATATCCGGGTCTAATTTATATACATTAACACAGGCTCTAATTAGGGACCAGATAAAATCTGTCTTATATCCGGGTTTCTCTTATATCAGGGTCTCTTATATCCGGGTCTAATTTATATACATTAACACAGGCTCTAATTTGGGACCAGAGAAAATCTCTCTTATATCCGGGTTTCTCTTATATCAGGGTCTCTTCTATCCGGATTACATTGTACTTAACTTTAGGAAGAAGCGGCTGAAGTTTCTGGGACTCGTAATAAGAAAGGAGGGCCTGGAGAATCTGATACCCACAGGTCGAATAGAGGGAAAGCGAGACAAGGGAAAACAATGCATGATATACCTGACGGGCATATATAATATGTAAAAGTTTACCGTCAGTGAAACAGTTAAGATCATTTGGCGTTGAAAGTGTTAATTAAAATAAAATCATTTTTGCAGTAAACATTTAATGGGGAGAAAAATGTCAATATATCCGATGACGTCAAGTCTTGTAGAAATAGCTTAAATTTACTTGTGTGTTTTGTCTCGAATATTATACGCAGTCTTGAATCTACTATTCAAAGCGCCCAGGCTTTACATACGATTACTTTCAATATAAAATCTATTTATGCAATAAAGAAAACAAACTGATAGCTATTAACACACCTTCTGAATCGAGTCGATATTATCCACGACGCAAACGTCGATAAACGGGACTATTAACTAATCAATAAAATAGTCGAAGAAAAAGAACTTAGTGTGACCTTTCTGTTCTCATTCATAGAACAAAGCAGACGTTCAAGAGAAGCCATTATAAATCCAAGAAAAATATATATATATATATATATATATATATATATATATATTTGATTTGAACGTCTGCTTTGTATAATAGAAAAATCTGAATGGCCCTTTCACTACAGAATTAATAATTATCGCAATCGAATTAAGTCGACCCCCATGAAAGAATAACATTTCCGCCTAGGAAAACACGATTTTAAAACCCATACCAAATTCACTATAATTGAGAGAAAAGAAAAGTTCAGAGCAGATAACATTAGAAAGATTTTAGAGTTCCATGAAAATAAGTGGATACAATGTTTAAAAACCCACTATCCATACGGAATTAATCACAAATTTAACAATATAGATAGTATTAATATATAACCCCCAAATCAGGACCTACCCACATGTATCACCCACACAAGACAGACATGCTTACGGAAGTGTTGAGGCCTCACACTTATACACACACCCACACGAATATACGCACTTACACACATCATAGTCACTCACTCCCTATGAACCAAATAACACACACATTTAACAGAGACACATTCCCTTTCCAGGAACCAATAAAACTGTCAAAATGACCAAGGGAATTCAGAGCAGCATGAATCCATCCAGCTCTTATCTTAAATAACAACTTAAAAGAGACTGTTTGAACAACACAAGGTCTGACCAGAATTCATGTTAAAAAAAACCCCAAAAAACAAATGAAAACTCCAGACAAAAGTTAATTTTCTCCATCAAGACATTCATTTCTATAGTTCACTGCTACCAGCAAGCAGAATTTTTTTTTCTCCTGGTGATGGCCATTTTGGCCGAAACTAGTCGAGGAATCTAAATGAAATAATAATAAAAACGAAAGAATATTAATATACAACCCAGTATTGAAGATTTTAATTTTTAATATCTTTTATTGTTCAATATATATATATATATATATATATAAAGTTAGCAAGCCCGAGCAAATTTATAAAGTAAAATTTTAATAGCCAGAGATTAATTATAAGAAGAAGTCTAGTCCCTGGAGATCCGTCTTCGAGGCGGTACATCCCCATTGAAGTGACTGAAACAGAATTCGTAACTACAGAGAATGAACTATAATTTTCATGACAAGCATAAAATTAAATTATAATTATAGTTTCCAGAATGAATCAAGAATCCTTGAACCTAATAAAATTTCTGTGAGATGATGAAAAAATACATTGTGGTATTTCACACATATCTAAATGAAAATATCATTTTTGGTCTGATTCTCGGGTCTACTGCAAGCTAACATCCCATCCTGGCTATGGAAATTGTGATTATTATGACGATGCCTGTAAACTTTAATGAGCTGTTGAACTTGGCTAATTCAAAGAAAATATGCTTCCATTTACTCAACCTATTTTTTCAATAGATTTTACTCTAAGCAATGCCTTAAAGTGACTAAAACACAAGGGTTTACAGGGGGTGTAAAAATTAGGAAAAGAAACATTAATAATAGGTGGGAAGAGAAAAAGAGTAATCAAGATGGCAGGAGATAGCGATTGGCATTGTATTTAAATTTTTGCAGATTAATGTTGGCAAGAATGCAATAAGCCGGAAAGGAGTTCCATACGTGAGAAGTGCAAGAAAAGAAACTGTTAGCATAGAATTTCTATGATTAGAATAATTTACATATCAGAATAATAATACTTTTTTCGTCTCATTATCTCACACTCTGTAACTCCCTTGCGTCTTAGTGACTTTATTGCCTTAATTCATGGAAAATGATTTAAAATAAAGTCTTGAAGCACTTTCGTGCGTGAAACTCTGGACAGCGAGGTTTCGAATGTCATGGAGTTATAAATAATTATTAAAGACAGATTCCACGAATTTAAAAAAAAAAATGTAGATTATTTAGCAAGAATCGCGCTGCTTTTTTCACATAAACGTGATAAATTTCAATAGATTGAGTTAAAATACTATAATTCTTAATATATATATGTATATATATATATATATATATATATATATATATATATAATACATGAATCATTTATACAAAAAGAAGATGAGTAAAGGTAATGATATAAATGGCGAAAAACATATTCGCAAACAAATTTATTAAAGTTACATTAACCTACGAACCACTCGATGAATGTTATGATCCTAGTTTTTAATAACTTCCAATTGTATGAGGTCTTTTTTTTATTCTACTAGTACTTTCGGCTGTACATTCAGCCATCTTCAGACATTGAAATCATTATTATTATTTTTTTAGTATATCCAGGTAAAAGCGGGCCCGAAAAATTTAATGTGAATCGAAATATGTTTTTATTAAAAATGTGTTATTTTTAACGTATAAATATAGAACTGCAGTATATTATATATATATATATATATATATATATATATATATATATATATATATATATATATATAGATAGATAGATAGATAGATAGATAGATAGATAAAACCTACTGTGCTTTAATCCAATTTGATATCGAGGAATATTACCCGTCCATTTCAAGGGAACTTTTTACGTCTGCCTTAGAATTTGCCATTGTGTTTTCGAATCTATCGAAGGATAAATGGAATATCATTATGAAAGCAAAAAAATAAATAAATAAATAAATAATAAATCAGTTCGTATCCATAACAAGGAAGAGTGGAGGAAAAATAGCTCAGAGATCATTTTGGCATTACAATGGGATGGTTGGACTCAGTGAGTCTTACAATCTTGATAAATTGTTTATTTTATACAATCTTACTACCCACTATGACATCAGTATAGAGAATATAGGGTTATATAGGGATGATGGCCTTATTTATGCTTGTGAGAAATTCCGTAAACTTCAAAACTGACAAAATTAGTAAATTAATAGAAAGAAAATTCAAAAGCCTACATCTAAAAGTTAATATCAATACAAATTTAAAAAGGTAAACTTCCTCGACCTGGAAGTAGATTTAGTCAACAATATGCACCAACCATACAAGAAAATAAATACTAATCCATTATATATCCACCTAAATTCTAATCACCCCTATCTATGATAAAACACGTACCCTCATCCATAGAATATAGAATTACTATTGACTCTATTATAAACACTGCAATTTTCATAATAATGCTTTAAAAATAGTGACTACAAATGTACCGATATTAAATACGGAAAAGATAATAAAAATAGCCGGAGAAAAAAGCAAAAATAGAAGAATAATTTCCCAAATGATTAGCACTAAGTTAGGGTAAATGTTTCTTGCTTTGACTGAGAAACATTTTCCAAGTAATAATCCTCTAAGCAAGATTTTCAATAAAACTACGATTAAATAAAGTTATAAATGTACTGATAATCTAGAAAAAAATATTAAAAAACATAATAATAAAATTTTAAATAAACACTTAAATTTAATAGTAATTCCAAAGCAGAAAACAATAATATTGATATGTAACTGTAGAAATCTCATAAATTGTTCATGGCAAATTAGATGTCTTACTGAATCTATTGTTCACTAATGCACCATTTCATATACTGAAAACCCAAACGTTAAGAAATTGGACAAAATTGGGAATAGAGAAAAGGACGGTCTTTTTCTGTTTTAAATGTACACTTATCTAGTCACAATAACTGACTCAAACATACCACAATATTCCTAACACCAAAACAAGACATTCTTACTTACCATTCTTACTTCAACCACCATAATACCTCAAGGTCTCTATGAAAGTCCTGACTAGTCCGCATATGTACAATTCGTTGTCTGTGGTAGGAGTGGGGAAATAAAACATACCCTTGCTAAGAGCTGAATCGAACACTTACCATGAAAGTATTCATTAAAAAAAAACATAGAGGCAATCTTACGACGGTGGGAAAGTGTCTGGAGATGAACGGCCAGATCAGGGCCAATAATATTGCAGATTTTTCTTTGGATATTATCAAGGACTTCAAAGTGAATAGCAGGCCACCAGACCATATGTGGCAGCAATATTTTAAGCATAGACGAATGGTAGACATATAGGTATACAACATAGATTCTCGTCCAATATAATGAACCAACTTTATTAGCGTACATATATATATATATATATATGTATGTATCATATATATATATATATATATATATATATATATACATTTTTGAAAAAAAATATTACCAGCTATACATTTTTTAAAAAAATATTACCAGCTATACATTTTTGAAAATATATTATCAGCTATACAATTTTTTAAAAAACTATTACCAGCTATACATTTTTGAAAAAAATATTGCCAGCTATACATTTTTGAAAAAAAATATTACCCGCTATATATATTTGAAAAAAATATTACAGCAATACATTTTTAAAAAAAAAAAGTATTACCAGCTATAGATTTTTGAAAAAAACTATTACCAGCTATACATTTTTGAAAAAAATATTACCAGTTATATATTTTTGAAAAAAAAAATATTACCAGTTATATATTTTTGAAAAAAAAATATTACCGGTTATACATTTTTGAAAAAAAAGTATTACCAGCTATACATTTTTGGAAAAAAATATTACCAGCTATACATTTTTGAAAAAAATATTACCAGTTATACATTTTTGAAAAAAATATTACCAGCTATACATTTTTGAAAAAAATATTACCGGTTATACATTTTTGAAAAAAAAATTTCCAGTTATACATTTTTGATAAAAAATATTACCAGCTATACATTTTTGAAAAAAAATATTACCAGTTATACATTTTTGAAAAAAATATTACCAGCTATACATTTTTGAAAAAAATATTATCAGTTATACATTTTTTTAAAAAAATATTACCAGCTAGACATTTTTGAAAAAAAAATATTACCAGCTATACATTTTTGAAAAAAATATTACCAGCTATACATTTTTGAAAAAAATATTACCAGCTATACATTTTTGAAAAAAATATTATCAGTTATACATTTTTTTTTTTAAATATTACCAGCTATACATTTTTGAAAAAAAATATTACCAGCTATACATTTTTGAAAAAAATATTACCAGCTATACATTTTTGAAAAAAATATTATCAGTTATACATTTTTTTTAAAAAATATTACCAGCTATACATTTTTGAAAAAAATATTACTTGCAATAAAAATTGACGGCATTAAATAGACCATTGGGAGCAGCCCAGTCCTCACTTTTCACTTTCGATAGAGTTCAAAAACTTTTCTGAGTACTTGTGGGTGATGAATTATTTTCGACCCTCAAACCTCTCTTTTACAGGTGGGGTGAGGGGAGCTTCTCACTGCTCTATCGCTATTTCCTAGGAAAGTGCTCAGACGAACTACATTTCTTGGTTGTGAGAGATCTAAACTTCGCAGCTTATACCTGCCATGCCACTCACATAATAGCAAACCACCTACATTCCCTATGTAATCGATCGGTAAGAAATAAGTTCCACTCAAACAGCTTCTTCCCGCAAACCACTGGCTCTGTGGATCCAACTCTCAAGAGGATGTTTCCCCGATCACTACAATCTTAAACTGTTCAAGTCTAGAGTTAACCGGTATCTTACTCTCCTATCCATATAAACCTCCCCTTAAAGTAGTCATCTACCTCAAGTGGCCTATGGGCCTTATACATATTCAGCCTGACTGTAAACCGTCCCAATAAAAAAAAACGGTTAAATCCACTAGGCCATTGGAGAACTTGGAGATTTAAACCTACCTTCAGAAGCGTGGTACTACTGCTTATCATGATCGACTGCCCTCGCTAAAGCTTTGTCTTTCTGTTACAGCTGCTGCTACCATTGAAGAATTGCTGTCATTTGTCTTTATTTATTTATTAACGGCTCCCATATCATATTTATTTCTATGCTAGGCCTACTAAGGAGATCCTCACGGACTAGCATATGAGATGATTTTTTTCAGACATCTGGCTCTTCTTCATTCTTCCTTGTTCAGTATTTTCTCTTCATTCAACATAGATTGATGACTACTCTTTTCCGTCCATACATGATCAGCCATGCTTGATTTTATTGTTTCACCCATCGCTACGGCTTTTTGATGTTCCTCCAGCCTTACTTTTATGGTTCGGCTTGTTTCACCTTTTATATTCTTTACCACACCTGCAAAGAAAGGAGTCCACACATTTATTAGTCATGTTCTCCTCCTTGTCTGGCTTCACTCGGTAGATATTTATCCGTAGGGTGGAGCTGCTTTTGAATATTATCCTGATGTTGTATGAACCGCAGATCTTCTGAATCCTTTTTCATAAGTCCTTATCGTAAGAAAATCAGACCGTAGTAATTTGCTGGTCTTCCTCCTCGACCATTTCTGTTTCTGCCTAAATAAATATTTGAATGCAGTTGATACCGATGTTCAAGTCGGTCTTACGCAAACCTTTGTATCGATGAGAAGTAGGACAGGCATCAGCTCATTCGCTCTGATACTTTGTTTTCCTAGGAAGAAAAGGGAATGCCGCATTGCTTCAGATTGTCTTTTAGTTTTGTCATTGTAACGCAAGAGTGACTTTCCAACTGATCTGCTTTTTAGAAGTTGGCCAAAGAGAAGTTGTTCTGGAAGTCTGCTGACTTGAATTTTCATTATGATGTCTTCAATAACCGTCATGTTTTATTTAGTCAGAACGCCAATGCTTCCATGTGTGTGCGTGTGTGTGTGCGCGCGCGCTTGGGTGTGAGTATGTCTGGGTGTGTTACAGCTTTTCGATGTTTCTTCAGTCTTAGTTTGAGGAAGCGGTTTGCTTCACCTTAATATACTTTACAGTAAGTAATGAAATAACGCATAGTTCATGGCCGTGCTCTTCTATGTGTTTGGCACCACTCGGTAGTGGAGATGTTTCTGAATATTGTCCTGTCGTATATATGCAACGCAGATATTCTGAATTCATTTTTCATAAGCTCTTGACGTAAGTCAGAGAGACAGTCATTTTGTTTTAAGCATTTCACCCCAGGTAAGGCGGGAGTGCCACTAGCACACAAGGGGTTTCAGAGACTTGGAACAAGAGTAAAGAGACATAATTGAGGAAAGAATAAAGAGAAGGACGGGGAATTAGATCAAGGCATCTGGAGATGTCGATTGACATTACATTTGAATATTTGAAGATTACAACTATCAAGAAGCAAGTAAGAGGAAGGGAGTTCCACAAACAGGAAGTGCGAGAGAAGAAGGTATTGGAGTAGAAGAGACGGCTACAGTGAAAGGGTGAGACTAAGATGACAACCTAGTAACACGCTTAAATTTATGCAGTTTGGGAATCAGCGAAAATAGCTCGTCGGTGCAGTTACCCTGGAAGAACTTGTGGAAAAGGCAGAGTGGTGTTAAGCGTGGTACCAACTTCTTTCATCGATATATATATATATATATATATATATATATATATATATATATATATATATATATATATATATATTCGACTCTCCCGTCGAATTCGACGTAGGTTAGTCAAGCAGATCAGTTCCTACGAAACCGACAGCAGCACATGAGATTTGATTATAGTGGTGAAGGTTTCGTGCAGGACCATCCACACTTTTTGAAGGACCGAATACAGAGACTTGGTGCACTACGTGCCACAAGGTCCCCAAATGACCCTCCGCAGGTTTTGTATTCAGAGTTGTCCTTCTTCTAGGCCAGTTGCCATCCAAGGCTATAGAACCCAATCTGTCCTGCTATTTACCCATAGCTGGAGGGAGAAGAAGAGGATTCACACTTTCCCCAAGGGTATTAGCACGTAAGTGAATGTAATGGATTCGACTGGAATTCAAACTCAGCTCTCCGATTTAGTTATGTGCCATGAGTGATACACGCTTAGGCGATCATGTATCTTTCGATACATGACTGACGAGGCAGATTTTTCCCTCTGTAGATTGCAATTTCTTTCTGTGGTAGACCAGTTGCCATCCAAGGCTATAGAATCCTGTCTGTCCTCCTATTTACTCATAGAAGAAGTGCATTCATACCTTTCCCAAGGGTATTAGCACGTAAGTGAATGTAATGGATTTGACTGGAATTCCAATTCGGTTTTCCGATTCAGTTATGTGCCATGCGTGATACACGCTCAGACAATCATGTATATCTTGATACATATTCTATTCATCCTAAAAATCTTGTTGCCATTAAATAACCCATCGCTTACGCGATCATATGTATTTCGACGAGGCAGATTTTTCACTCTGTAGGTTGCAATTTCTTTCAGTGGTAGACCACTGGCCATCCAATTTCCTAAGTAAGTGAATGTAATGGATTCGACTGGAATTCGAACACGGCTCTCCGATTCCTCAATCCAAGCTGTTGTTCTTTACTCCACCGTGCCTTATATAACTTATATACAACCGCTTTTCAGAAATATTGGTTAATTTAAAAAAATAAAATCGTTCAGATTTTGGTCGCTTGTGAACATATCTCAGAAAAGATTTGCGATAAAAGAAAAGATTTTACAAAGCTCTAGTAAGTTGAAACGTTACCTTTTTTCATAAAACCAGAAAGAGTACGGTGCTTAGATGAAATATCTTGTTAATATGATGGATAGGAAAAACAATTCTTAAGCAAAGGGTGTCAATTTTTGCCACACCAGCAATGAAACCTGTGATCGAACGTTATCCGAATGAAATAGTAAGATCTTTCTGTTAACTCAATCAAGACGCTTTTCTTGGACTCGTGTCAAATTTGGCTAGCAGTCCCTGCTCGAATCAATAATTTGCTTCTCTAAAAAGAACCTATAGAGGTCACTATTCTAATCATATTTTACACACAGCGTTGCGGCTGTTGAATGAAAATCAGTCTTTCGTAAGGTTAGTAGTGGTTTACTTATGCTTTGCTCACGATCACGTGTGTTTAGATAACGAATCAAAATTTGCTTTCACGTATATTCTATTTAGCTTAGCATTCATCCCGCAGCATCATTTATAAATATTACTTCCCATTTTACTGTATATGATATCCTCTTAAAATATACTAGGGGGTGGGTTGTAATTTCTTTTCCGTGTCTGCTATCGTATAAGTTTGAAGAAGGATTTCTTTTGTTCTTATATCAAAACCAAATGACTGATTCAAAATAGAACTGCAACAAATTAGAAGAATTAAAAGACCCAATCCAAGAAATACGTCTGGAATTACTTATATAAAGTCTTCATTAATCTATCGATTTATACCAGGTTTCTTTGGAGGCGAGCCAAATAAAGTTTACACATTCACCATAACCAGTAGAATTTTTCAAAAGGCGCCGAGCGCAATATTTTGCCGAGAAATTTCTACAAATCCTGAAGGATGGAATTACGAAGTTACCTAATAAATGTCAGACAGAACTGGAACTAAACAGCGAATAGTGATTTTCCAAGCGTAGCTTAGATGTGGCACAAGACAGAAAGTAAAGGGGCACCCAGTGAGGATCGAATTCACTACTCAGTCGTAATTGTTCTAGCGAAACACGCTTGCTAACCATTTCAGCACCTCGAGGTGCGCGGCTAAAAACAGTGAATATGTTGTTTAATCATTAAGATATTTAACAGAAGGTCCACTCATTCCGAATGCCACCCAACACGACGCCGTCTTACGCATGCGTAGAACCAGAATCTCAAAATAGTCCAACAGTTGGTTACAGAAGTCAAGACATTTAACAGAACTCCCATTAGTTACGAATGCGACAGGACGTTTCTCTTGAGGGTTCCACAGCATAAGCAAAGCCAAAGAACAAAAGATATAAGATAATGGATTGTAACTATTTATACTATTTATATTGTTAGGACTATTGTCCTAATCTATACTGTCATATTCACGACGTTTCGGTCATTGTAGGTTCCGACCTTCTTCAGGATCTATCTATATTTTTGAAATGAGGTATTGCATCGATTTACACTATTTAGACGGTTCAGCCTATTGTCATCATCTTTACTGTCATATTTACGACGTTTCGGCCGTTGTAGTTTCCGACCTTCTTCCGGGTCTGACTTATTTCTGAGATGGAGTTTTTTTTAGCTATTCACAGTATTTACATTGTTTCGACTGCTGTCCTCATCTTTATTGCCATATTTACAATGTTTTGGCTATTGTACTTTCCGGCCTTCTTCAGGATCAGTTTATATCAGATCTGACCGGAGAGTAAAAGGGTCGAAACGTCATGAATAGGATAATAAATATGACAACAATATTCCGAACAGTGTAAATAGTTAAAAAATGTTAAAATAAATTCTTTTTTTATTTTTATGTTTTAATTTGTTTTCAATAAAATTCTAATAAATTATGAAATATGATAAAATGACTTTTTAAAAAAATCAGTTAAATGCAAGCCCGGCGATGACGCCACTAAAATGCAAGGAGCTACTGAGTGTGATAGATAATGAGAAGGAACTGGAAACTATGTCCTAAACAGAGAACAATGGATAAACATCTACTCCTGTTCAAAAGACCGGGAAGTATTGATATGAAATTATATTGTTTATTTACACTATTGATTTACTATATTTTTTATTGAAATTGCTGACAAAACATCGTCTAATTGCAATCGATTCGAACTTTATAAAATGGTAAATAATAAAGATTTCTTTATAGTCGGTTCACATGTTAACGATTGAGTAAATTTTATAAATTTCTGAATAAATCTTTTCCTATCTATTGGTACATGATATAGCGTTTTTGTTAGCCTACTGGAGGCGGATTTTTTTGCAAAAAAATGCAACCTGAATCCAATACAGTTGTATCATTTATGAGAGAGACATGAAGACCACGAAAAACGAGGGCGTTCACTAGGAATCAGTGTACGTATGGAGCTTATCTCTGAAACTAGGACTTCTGGAAGTGAGGGCTGCAGTTGGAGATTCGTCTCCAGCTGAGCTAGTCAAACTCTCTGCCTCCGGGCAGATAGGATCCCCAGATGAGGCTATGTCGAAGGGCAGAGTCTCGTCTCGGGAAACAGGTACACGACCCCGTTTTATACGGGGTCTACGCGGAATTTTTGGCCGATCCTACGGGCTCTGATATCGCACATTAAATTAGACTTGTGCCACGACAGAGCGCGTGGGGTGGTTGCTAGATATCCTGCAGTTGGGGATTCGACACCCAGCTAAGCTGGTCAAACTCCCTGCCTCCGGGCAGAGAGGATCTCCAGATGAGGCTATCTCGAAGAGCAGAGTCTCGTCTCGGGAAACAGCTACCCGATACATTTTTTATACGGAGTCTACGGCGAATTTTTGGCCGATCCTAGGGCTCAGATATCGCACATTAAATTCGGCCTTGTGCCACAACAGATCGCTTGGGGCAGTTGGCAGTTATTCTGGAAGTGAGCAAACATGATATCAATAAAAATATCCCTGAAAAAATGCATGACAAAATGTACTAAAATTCTTTTCCCCCAAAAATGCCCTGCTAATTAAACCTTACCTAACTTCTATTAAAAAAAGTACCAATAGTATAATTTGTGTTAATACTGTTAGTGTTTCTTCGTGGTTAGTGAGTGAGTGAGTCATATTGAGGCAAGATTATATTATTTTATTTTATTTTATTTTGGTCGTGATGTGTCCATTTTTTTTTTGTTTTTTTTTCTGAAATATTACATGGAAAAATCTTAAAGCCTACAATGCGTAGAGATTTTCCAAGCGTAGCTTAGATGTGGCACAAGGCCGAAATTATGGGGTATCCAGTGAGGAGCGAACTCCCTTTTCAGTAGTAATTGATCTAGCAAGACAAGCTTGTTAATCATTACACCACGACGAGGCGCCCGTATGTGCGTTCAATAGGTCGGCAAATACTAGATTTTTGCATTGCATTAGTTTTAATTGTATTAGTTTTAGGATGATATAAATATAAAATTATTCTTGTAAATATTTTATATATATATTTTTTAATTGTCTTATTTCATTCTTTCTTTCGCTGAACGATTTTTTTTTGTCACCTGATCTACTTAAGTAAATCTTGTGTTTAGATGTGGAATGTATATGAATTTGTATGTTTGCTTTCCGGGCAGGTGCTTTGTCAAATCGACCTGTAATGAAGCAGGCGTGTACACACATTAACAAACGGACAAACAGACAGACTGTGAGGAATATCATGATTTATACGTCACCAGGTAGGACATACCAATATACGGAACAAAGCAAGAAGAATATTCGCTTTGTGTTATTTGCTTATTGTCAAATCCCTCCAAGCGTTTCATTTACTCCCCAGTTCGTTTTAACACGAGTAGCAAAACGATACCCTGTCGATCCGTAGGCGATCGGGGTTCGATTTCATGCACTTTAAAGGTCTAAATGTATTTGCTCGGCTGACGACATCCGTCTGTGTTGACTCGGACCAAGCAGACCGCAGATGGACACCCAACCTCATAATTTGTTTGCGCGCCGTGAAAAGGAAGAAAAAAAAAATGATAGTAATGCTTGTCATTTCCTTTATTATTACAACATGCAGAAAAATATGAATACAGGAACCGATTCAGAGATCTGAGGCCGAATAGGATTATTTGTCTAAGCCATCCGGGTGGGGTTCAATAGCCGGCTGCATTACTTCCCGCGGTCAAAAACTGCAATTGAAGGACGGATATATAGCTGTGTTTGCTGATTGTCAAAAAAAAAAAAAATCGAACACGCTCACCAGGGAGATTTGAATCAATTACACTATCAAAAAGAATCTCTAACAATGGATACAGGCAAAGATATGAATAGCGATTTTTATTAGTATCAATAAAAGAATTGTAATTTTTTTAAGCGTTTCACCCCAAGCAAGGTGGGAAGCCACTAGCACGCAAGGTGTTACAGAGAGTTGGAGCGAGAGCAAATAGGAGTGATAGAGGAAAGGATGAAGAGAAGGATAGGGGATAAATCAAGGCATCTGAAGATGTCGATTGACATTACATTTGAATAGTTGTTTACTAACCTATTAGGATAGCGATTGATACCCGGTTTCTTTGGAGGCGAAGCAAATAAACTTACTCATTCACCATAACCAGTAGAAGTTTTCAAAAGGCGCCGATCTCAATATCAGGGAAACAGGAAAAGGGGAGGGAGTTCCACAAGCGAGAGGTGCGAGACATGAAGCTATTGGAGTAGAAGAGACGGCTACATTTTTCGGCTAGTTTCGAAAGTGAAAGGGTGTGAGCGAGTAGCCCAGTAGAACGCTTAAATTCACGAAGTCTTGGAACCAGCGAAAGCAGCTCATCAGAGCAGTTACCATGAAAGTATTTGTAAAAAAAAGACAGAGGGAGGCGACGGCACTTATGTGATAGAGCGTCTGTAGACGAGATGCCAGATCAGGGCCAATTACATTGCATATCCCTCTCTGGATCTTATCAAGAACCTTGAGACAAACACAAGGGTCACCGGATCATGTATGGCAGCAATACTCCATGCAAGGTCGAATGGTTGATTTGTAGATTTTACGAGCGACAATTTAAAAAAAAAAACTTTTTTATCAGAATACTGTTAAAATATTACGGTGAATATAAAATAATATAAAAAGGAAAAAGATAGTCAGTTTCTGACATAAATCAGAAAAATAGTTTTATTTTGAAGCAACATCTAAAACGTATCCAAAATTTATTATCTCGATATAAAATCTATGCATCAAACAGAATTAATTAAAGAAAACTTACTAGATTGCATACACCGTTTATATTCGGACTATTGTTGTCGTTTTTTTTTTTATCAAAACGTTTCAGCCACTGTGCCCTCAGGTTTTCCACGGGTATAAAAATCAAGGTAACCTACAGAGAATGCCGAACTGAATTATTTAATCTACGGGTGTTAGACTGTTCTCGTTCCACTGCTCATGTCTCGGAATATCTCGTCTAGTTCTTATTATTTAGTTTCTGTGTATAATACGCAGGCCTAATATTCAGGTTTAAAAAATCCGGATAAAATGAGCGTATTATGCACGATTAATTACTGTAGTTATTTAATGACTGTAACTTAATCTGCTCAAGTCTACATATATCGCGTGTACACGGAAGATTGAACTTATTATTAATGGCTTACGAGTTTTGCTCGCTAACCACTGCTCTTGAGAGATGTGTCTGAAAGTATTTGATAAATTATAGATTTTATCTTAAACGAATCAAACGGCTGTAACGAAAGGGAAAATCTTATTCGTTTGTTTATATCTCACATTTCTTAAGGTTCATATCTTAAGTAAATTGGTTAATCAAATAAAAAAAATGATATGGCAGAGAAAAAAGAAAGTTGCTTTTCTTTTGTTGACATATCTTTCAACTCTAATGATTTCAAATATTGTCACAAATAAATACATTTTTTTTATATTATCTTTGTTTACATATTAATATCATTAACGAGACTTGAATTTCTTAGGCGAATGCGTTGTTTTCAACTGACCAAATTCTAGATAATAGATAAATAGATGCTAATTTATAGATACAATTCTTGTTTGGAAAGCGTCTAGCCTTATAATATTAATGAGGAAAAAAACAAAAAAACAAAACAAAGGCCTACCTAGGGCAACACTGCCTGAATTCCATTCAAAATAATTCCTCAAAAGCTTCGTATAATTTTCCTTTTGTCTCTTCTATTTTTCAAAATGGGTTGTTTTTTTTTACGATCTATTCTCCGGTATTTGAACGGCTATATTTTCTTTGATAAAAACAAAAAAAAAAGTTGCTGAAAAAGATAGATTTATACATTCACCATCGTTAAATGTAATTGGCGGAACTGTCCGACAAAGAGTATTGACAAAATTTACACTAAACAATAACAAAATAAAGAAAAGAACAGGGAAAAAATAATACTAAGCCGACAATATAGTAGACAAATATAGGTAAAGCGACAGTAATATAACAAAAAGGTTAACAAACTAAGAATGGTGTTAACACACAAAGGGATGGTATTTATCAATCCACCCACGGGGATCGAATGTGGCACAAGGCCTTTTTAATGTGGGTATCTCTGAGCCCGTAGGCCCAGCCAAAAATAAATAACCATCCAAACCCGTCGAGGCGGGCCAGTTCCGTCAATCTCCCCCTTATGTTATTGGTTAGGAAGAAATCCCAGCATGCATCTGTAAGGTTTGTCTATAAATTTGGGTAGGGGGATATGTTGGCAGTCATTTACACAGTGATTAAAACCAATAGAATTATTTATAAAATCTGGGTGATGTGATCTTTTTTTTTAAAAAAAAAAAACAATAAAAAAGACTCAAAAATAGAAAAGAAACAAAGAAAAAAATGGATGACACGTGAGTAATTTAAACGCTCATTCATTGTGAATGCAACGATCAGAAACACAATCAGACATGTCTCCCATACGACTGACCGAAACCATAGGAGAATGTCTTTTCACGCATGCGCAGTAAGGGCCATGCGCAGATTGTTCTCAGATATATATAATGGCTATATTCCACATAGATCATTTACGTAAATATTAAGCTATTTTTACTATTTTTCAACCAATACAAATCCCAAGAGCCACTGAAGGTAGATAGTTAATAAATAATGTTTCTGTAAGGCTGTAAAAGGAGGGTGAAATAGATGCATATTATGAAAATATGTAAGATAGATACTGGATGTCCCGAGAATTGAAAAGGTTAAGATTAAGTATCTCCACTATTTCGGTATAAATTTTCTATATTTAAGTTTAAAATGAATTTTTTACAAAGAAAAAACATTCTTGAAGATTTTATTTTAGCTTTAAAAAAAGTTTAATCATTAAATTTATGATTTCCATTAATTAAACAATTCTGGTGTATTTCAGATAGAAACTATATACATTTGATTGTCAAATTTAAATTCAAATTTTTTAATTTTCTTAAAATCGGCAATTTTCTTAATTTTAAGAAATTTGTAAACAAAAACAAATTTATCGATTTTGAAAATATTTAAGAAAATTTCTGACACGTTATTTTAGTAAAATTAAAAAATTTAAAGTTAAAGTAATCTGATTTGAAAGAAATCTTTGTTACTTATAGCATAAAAAAATAATATACAACCAATTATTAACGAGCGGTCCTGTTCATCTGATCGAACTATTGATGGATTGTTCAATGACGAACCGATGACAGCTACTACTGATGACCATAAATGACATAATTTTTAAGTCTGAGTTTTTAAAATAATTATTCTATTTGAGTATGACACACACTAATGGAAATACAATACATAAAATAAAATTATTTAGTGAAATAGTAAATGGAAAAAAAAAAATAATTTAAAATTTAAAGTTTACACTTTTAAAGCTGAACGGAAAATACAACCTGTAAGAAATGAAATGTTATGAAAAGGCCACGTAAATGTACAAAACCCTTAGATCACGTGATGGCAATTTCTTTATATCATACATGGAAATAAGGAATGTATTAAGTAAAAAAATACAACATAAAAAATTATTTTTAAAAAAGTAGCTCAACTAAATTTATTAAACTTAGCAATTTTGGATTCGTATTTTTTTTTTTCTACTTAATTACTACATAATTTCGAGGAGCCCTCCTAATACAGAGCTTTACACGATGTTAAACTATTATAAATTATTATAATTAAAATTTCTTAAAAAACGAAAAAATTCTTGTAAAAATTAATTATTCATCAGAAAAAAATTATTTCTTCAGACAATAATGTCCTTAATATTACTTATTTACAAAAGCAATTAAAAGATTTTCTAATTAATTAATGTCATAGTTTTATTGGATTCATTATTTTTCAATTCAGACAAGATTTTCAGTTAAATAGCTCAAATTTGAAAAAAAAAGTAAGTTATTTACCATCTCCAAAGACTCCTTCTTTTAACAAAAAAATAAAATTGAGGAGCCAAAAAGGTTTTGGGCGAAATTTCATGAAATTAAATAAGGGGGGGGGGTAACATATTTAAAAAAAAATATTTTTTTACCAAAATTTTCTAAAAACAAAATATTTCAAAAATAATTTCATTCATTTGTGAATAAGTCCTGAAAATTTCATTAAGATCGGACAATTATTTTATTTTTAGAAGAATTTCCAAATCATATGTTTTCAACGGGAAAAAGGCGCAAAAAAACTGTTATTTTAAACGTCACCGCGATGACGTAAACAAAAGACAACTTTAACCAAAATTTCGAACGTGTTAGAAAATATTAAAAAATTTCAAAAAATAATTAAAAAATACTTTTTTCTTTCATCTTAATAATAACATAAGCATTTTGACGATAATACTTTATTTTCTTTAAGTTTGTGGCATTTTTCATTTACGCTATGCTGTTTTTCCACGAAAACAGTGGGCATGCTTAGTTAAGATTACAGTAATCGGGGAAGCATGTTCCACAATACAACAGTTCTGGGAAATATGCTGCCGGAGAGAAACTTCTTCTTTACTAATGGAATATGAAGTGAATGAGGTCGAGTCATCCTACTGTAGAGAACAAGAATCAGATGGGAATTTCACTATTATTTTGTTGTGGATTTCTATCTGAAAAAAAAAAAAAAAAAAAAAAAAAAAAAGAAAAGGAAAAAAATGTCATTTAAGAGTTATTAGAATTAGTCACTTCTGAGAAATTGGAAATATTCTTGTAAAAGTCGAAAGCTTCAAACTTAAGAACAAAGTAAATTATATTTGTTTTCTATTTTAGATGTATTTTGGTTTAGCGGCATATGAACATCTATGCGTAATTTAATGCCGAAATCTAAATATTTTGTACATAATTTTTCAGGGTAAAGGTATTTTAGATATATAGTCTGTAGATCATAAAATATATTGTTGGTAATATTAGGTGGGTGCAAAAATAATGACGTAATAATGTCGTTTTTTGACGTTAAAAAATACGTCAAAAAACGACATTATTACGTCATTATTTTTGCACCAACCTAATATTTTTTATAATAATATATTTTTATAATTTTTTGGGGGATTCTTTGATTGTCATTTGGCTATAAAAATGTTTTCTTAATCATTTTAATATAAAAATAACCTGACGATTTTTGTTGGGGTGGTCAGTATTTGATCACAGCTAGGATCCTAACAAGTACTGCCGCTCCGCGTCGAAGTTTAACCTAGGAATAACAATAATTAAGTAGTTCCATGTTTCTGAAAACCTCCCGATCACAGTCCTTGCTGCCGGATGTAGTTTATAGTCATACCCAGGACGTTCTACTTTAGAGTCAATGAAATTGAAATATTTGCATTTTATTTACACTTATTGTTATTTAATAAGCATATGTTTGAGAAACCTTACTCCACAACAAGTTATCTTTAATATATATCTATATTTCTGAGATGAGGTATGTTTTGTTTTTATTTGGGGGTTTACTATTTGCCTATAGCTGGGACCCTAACAGGTGCTACCACCCTGGATCTTGGTAGACCTGGGAACAACAGCATTTAAGAGGTGCTTCCACGCTTTTCAAAACCTCCACTATCCCGTCAGATTCTTGGGAGAATCATAATCGTCAACGTCATAAAGGGATATGAAGGAGGCTGTGGAGAGTCATAATTGCCTAGATTCTGAAGTGACACGACATTAAAAGAATTTATTTTATTGTATGCTAGAGACAAGTTTTGTTTTAATGTTTTTTTTTTTTTTTAATAATATATGGTCGGTGTAAAAATCGACTGAGTTCAAAAATCTCCAGCGTAAAAACAGCCCGTATATATTTTCAAAAGGAATTCAATTATCAATTTGAAATTAAAGAAAACGCTTTTGTATTTACATTGTTCGGAAATTTCGGCAAAACAGGTGGGACAGAATTATAAAGTTACCTCGTAAATGTCAGATAGAACTAGAAGTAAACAGTGAATATCTTGTTTAATCATTAAGACATTTAACAGAAGATCCACTCGTTCCAGCGCCTCCCAAAACGCATGCGTAGAACTAAAATCCCATAATAGTCCAGCAGTTGGTTACAGAAGTCAAGACATTTAACAGAACGCCCACTCGTTATGAATGCGAATGGATATCATATTCACATGGAGGCCCCTGCTATATACGAAGGCAAGTTCCATAATATGTCCATATTTATGAGATAAAGTATTTTAACTATTTACATTATTTACATTGTTCGGACTATTTTCCACAACTTTAGTGTCATATTCACGACGTTTCGGCCTTTGTAGGTGCCGGCCTTCATCAGGATCTGTCTATATTTCTGAGGTATTGTAACTATTTACACTATTTACATTGTCCGGACCATTGTCAGCCTCTATATCGTCATATTCACGATGTTTCGGCCTCTGTAGACGCCGGCCTTCTTCAGTATCTGTCTATCTTTCTGAGATGAGGTATTGTAATTATTTACACTATTTGCATTGATCGGACTATTGTCCTCATCTACACTGTCATATTCACGACGTTTCGGCCTTTGTAGATGCCAGACTTCTTCAGGATCTGTCTATATACCTGAGATGAGGTATTGTAACTATTTACAATAGTTACACTGTTCGGACTATTGTCCACATCTTTATTCTAATATTCACGGCGTTTCTATCGTTGTACGCTCCAACCTTCTTCATGATCTGTCTATATATCTGAGATGAGGCATTTTAACTATTTGCACTATTTAGACTGTTCAGGCTATTGTCCTCATCTTTATTGCTATATTCACTACGTTTCGGCTGTTGTACGCGTCGAACTTCGTCAGGTGATATATGTTGGAATTTCGAACCCGAAGTTTTATTTAGCCAAATTGTATTCAATAATAGACAGGAAACATCATGGGAATATACGAAAACTAAAGGAATCAGCGCATATGTTACGTCCGAAAAATCTCCGAATCTTTCCAAGGATATGAATACAATAAGAAAACCAGTAATATAGAGAGCTAGAGAAAAACAGCAATAACAGAAATTGTAATATGAGATCTGGTAAAAATGTTTATTGAGAAAGTAGGTTAATAAGTCACCAAAAATCACTTATTAAAATCCCTGAGGTCATATGGATCAGTGGATAAAATCGTTGGCTGAGTAATCCAAAAAGCGACAAATGATATAAATAGTGTAAAATTGCCTTTGTTCTTCTGGTCGGTCCTAGATGTGAAGGTCTGAACTGGTCGAACTGAGGAATAGACTTCACCCTAACATCTGTCATGGAAGACAACGATTCGTTTTGCAGAAACGGGTGGTAGCATTGAAAACAATTCATCATTCACAAAACAGCGCAAACGCTTTTGAACTCTATCGAGACTAAACAGTGAGGAATTGGCAGCTGTAGCCCAGACATGGCACCAGTGCCCCAAATTATGGTCTGGTCTAACTCTTGTATAGATAAAGAATCTCAGAAGCGTCAGGTACTTTTTGGTAAAAGGAACCAAGTATTTTGCTAGCATCTTTGGCGATATACGAGTTCCATCGCGTATATGAGTTTCCATATGTGTCTCCCTCTTTTTTGTCTTAGGTCTACCATGGCAGTAGAATGAATTTAGGATCTTGTGATCTGCCCATACCTGCAGTATACCATTTCGAATTTAAATTCTTTATTATTATGAGGTCTTCTTATAGGCCTGTCTTTTGTCTCATTGCATCTAAACAAGGATGATTCTATCGAATCATATTTGTGTATATTTCTGAGATGAGGTATTATGTACACTATTTTCATTATTCAGACTATTGTCCTCATCTTTGTCGCCATATTTATCACAAGGTTTCGACCTTTCAATATCTGTCTATATTTCTGAGATGAGGTATTATGTACACTATTTACATTATTCGGACTATTGTCCTCAACTTTGTTGCCATATTTATCACAAAGTTTCGACCTTTCAATACCTGTCTATATTTCTGAGATGAGGTATTATGTACACTATTTACATTATTCGGACTATTGTCCTCAACTTTGTTGCCATATTTATCACAACATTTCTTCCCTTGAGTATCTGTCTATATTTCTGAGATGAGGTATTATGTACACTATTTTCATTATTCGGACTATTGTCCTCATATTTGTCGCCATATTTATCACAACGTTTCGGCCCTTCAGTATCTGTCTATATTTCTGAGATGAGGTATTATCTACTCTATTTACATTATTCGAACTATTTTCCTCATCTTTGTCGCCATGTTTATCACGGCCAAAACGTTGTGATAAACATGGCGACAAAGATGACAGAGACTTCTTTTGTTCCAGAAGGTATAAGATCAATGAGGTCAAAATTTATTTCTTTGAGACCTAATGATGTATCCTTTTAAAAAGATAGAACAAGAATTTCAAATTATTACAGCTATAGCTTCTGATTTTGCCTATCCTTTGTATTTTTTTATCTTATAAACAATGAGTAAAATAAAACGTAGTCTCATTTCGCCATTATCAACTCACATATATCAGTACTCCTGCATATAGCAGTGAAACAGTAGATAACATAAAAACAAAAACTAACACATAACAAAGAACTACTAGTTCTAAATGACTGTTTGCAATTTCAATCTGCATACTGTAAAAGCAGTATACTGTTTTGACTAATATTTTGGGCATTTAGAAAAGTAAACATTGGCAACCATCATGGTTAATTTTCAACTAGTATTTACTTAAATAATCATTTTTATTAGATGCCAGCCATTCTTATTCGTTTTGATTGTGTTTTTAGTTTTCATCTTCATTTTTTATTATTTTTATTATTATTTATTTTCATTGCCAGCTATTGTTATACATTTTCAACTAGTATTTTTTTCATCTTTAATTTTATTAGCTAAGGAATTGTCAACTATTATTATTATTAATTTTCGACTAGTATTTACTTTCATTTTTTATAAGATGACTCATCGTCAACAATTATCATTAATTTTTGACTAGTACTTACATTTTTTAGAAGATGAATCATTGCCAAACATTATTATAAATTTTCGACTATTTCTTACTTTCATTTTTATAACATGAATAATTGTCAACAATTATTAATTTTCGACAGTTAATTATTTTCATTTTCTATAAGATCAATCATCGTCAACAATTAATACTTTTTTCGACTAGTATATACTTGCATTTTTATAAGATGGCGCATTATCAACCATTATTATTATCAGGTCATCCCATAAGTTATGTCCAAATTTTGAATAAAGAAAACAAATGATCAAATGTTACATTTAATTACAGATTCAACCAACAATGTATTTTCCCTGATTATCTATGACTTCCCTCCATCTATTAACAAGCTTACTAATTCCATTACTGTACAATTCTTTTGGTTTTGATTCGAAGAAGTCACAAATGTCAGTTTTAACCTCTTCCCGTGTTACAAAAGCTGTTTCTTCCAAATGATTCTGTATGCTACGAAACAAATGGTAGTCTGAAGGAGCAAGATCGGGAGATTAAGGTGGATGAGGAATTTTCTCCCAACCAAGTTCTTCGATCTTTTGTAACGTGATTCTTGCTGTGTGGGGTCGCGCATTGTTCTGATGAAAAATCATCTCTTTTCAATTCACTAGAGCAGGTCTGACAGTATATTTGAACATTAATTGTTGCATTAGGTGGTAAAAATTCAAAGTGGATTATTCCTTGGCGATCCTACCAGATTGAAAGAAGAACCGTTTGCCCATGAAGTTCCATTCTCGGCTGTGGCTGGGGTCCTTCCCCTTTACCAAGCCACTGTCTACGACGCTTAACATTTCGATAAAAGATCCATTTTTCGTCGCCAGTCACAAGTCTATCCAAAAACGGTGAAACAAGTTGGCGAGAATGGAGAGAAGAGCAGATGTCAACTCGGGATTTGAGGTTGTTTTCAGACAATTCATGAGACACCCATTTTCAAAGTTTAGAAACTTTTCCAAGTTGTTGAAGATGACGATGAACAGTTGTATGGTTTGAATTGAAAACCACTGCCAATTCCTCGACTGATAAAGCAGGATTTTCTTCAAGGGCTGCTTCAAGAAGCTTTTCATCAAACTCAACTGGACGTCCGGTTCGATCTTCATCTTCAAGGGTGAAATCTGCACCTCTGAATTTTGCAAATCATCTTCTGCAAGTTCTTTCATTCACACATTCCTCTCCATAAACTGAGTAAATGTTTCTAGCCGCTTCGGCTGCTGAGTTTCCTTTCTTGAACTCATAAAGCATTATGTGCCTCAAATGATTCTTGGGTACTTCCATGTTAGCAGGGTTTTAATCAAACAAAATTTAATTTTATTGTTCTCTGAAATAAAATTTGATAAGTTTAAATGCATCTAAACATGTTCAGCTCATTATAAATTATAAAATATTCTTTAAATTTCGTTCATTTTAACAAAAAGTTGAAATTCGGACAGAACTTTTTGGGATGACCTGATAATTTTCGACTAGTATTTACTTTCAGTTTTTAAAAGATGAAACGTTGTCAACTACTATTATTATTATTAATTTTCGGTTTGTTTTTACTTTCATTCTTTATCAGACGAAGCCTTGACAAAAGTGATTATTAATTTTCTTAATGCCTCATATCTTAAATAAAGCATTTTTTTTTAAAACACCATTTCTCAAATAGTGTTTTCCTACTCCTATTACTTGCGCAGATTCTCTGAAAAGTTCATCACTGTCGCATATTTTGTGGTTTAGTACTCAGTGGCAAATCGACAAGTTTAAACATGTTTTTTTTAAGTTTTAATATTCGTTCAATTATCAATTAATACTTGCTACATCGCACGTTGTACAACGCTAGACTCCTAGAAATAAAGATCTTATCAGAATGGATGGATTTTGCTTAATGAATTCGCTAGGAGAAAAAAGAAAAAAGAAAAGAAATAGAAGAGGTCCATGCCCGTATGTAATAATAGTTCATCAAATCCCCAATCTAGAAAGGCAGCAATAAAATCGCAATAATTTTTTTGAAATGTGTTTCCCTTCACAAACTATCGAAGGTTGAGATCTGCAAAAGCAAAAATAAAAATGGGGCCAAACGATCAAGTCCAATAAATTTAATGAATATATTTTTAATATTGATGTGCAATGTCTCTCTGCATTTCGCTCCCACTGTTTTTTTTCTTTTTCTCGTAAATTTTACTTTCTTTCTTTCTATCTCAATCTAACCCTAACGCTCAATATGATCACATCTATCTATCTATCTATCTATCTATCGTTCTGTTCATTATCTCTCTCTCTCTCTCTCTCTCTCTATCTATCTATCACAGTCTGTTCGTATCTATCTATCGTTCTGTTCATTATCTATCTATCTATCTATCTATCTATCTATCTATCTCCGCACTTCCATATCTATTTCAGTATTTTCCTACCTGTCTATTTCGGTCTGTTCATATCTATGTATCTCATTCTGTTCACATCTATCTATCTATCTATCTATCTATCTATCTATCTATCTATCTATCACAGTCTGTTCATATCTATCTATCTATCTATCACAGTCTGTTCATATCTATCTATCTATCTATCTATCTATCTATCTATCTATCACAGTCTGTTCATATCTATCTATCGTTCTGTCCATTATCTATCTATCTATCTATCTATCTATCTCAGTCTGTTCATATCTATCTATCGTTCTGTCCATTATCTATCTATCTATCTATCTCAGTCTGTTCTATCTATCAGTCTGTTCATTATCTATATCTATCTATATCTGTTCTATCTATCATTCTGTCCATTATCTATCCATATTATCTATCTCAGTCTGTTCATATCTATCTATCGTTTTGTCCATTATTTATCTATCTATCTCAGTCTGTTCATATCTATCTATCGTTCTGTCCATTATCTATCTATCTATCTCAGTCTGTTCATATCTATCTATCGTTCTGTCCATTATCTATCTATCTATCACAGTCTGTTCATATCTATCTATCGTTCTGTCCATTATTTATCTATCTATCTATCACAGTCTGTTCATATCTATCTATCGTTCTGTCCATTATTTATCTATCTATCTATCACAGTCTGTTCATATCTATCTATCGTTCTGTCCATTATTTATCTATCTATCTATCTATCTATCTATCTATCTATCTATCTATCGTTCTGTCCATTATCTATCTATCTATCTATCTATCTATCTATCTATCACAGTCTGTTCATATCTATCTATCGTTCTGTCCATTATCTATCTATCTATCTATCTATCTATCTCTGCATTTCCATATCTATTTCATTTTTTCCTAACTGTGTATTTCGGTCTCTTCATATTTCTCTCATTCTATTCATATCTATCTATCTATCTATCTATCTATCTATCTATCTATCACAGTCTGTTCATATCTATCTATCGTTCTGTCCATTATCTATCTATCTATCTATCTATCTATCTCTGCATTTCCATATCTATTTCATTTTTTCCTAACTGTGTATTTCGGTCTCTTCATATTTCTCTCATTCTATTCATATCTATCTATCTATCTATCTATCTATCACAGTCTGTTCATATCTATCTATCGTTCTGTCCATTATCTATCTATCTATCTATCTATCTATCTCTGCATTTCCATATCTATTTCATTTTTTCCTAACTGTGTATTTCGGTCTCTTCATATTTCTCTCATTCTATTCATCTATCTATCTATCTATCTATCTATCTATCTATCTATCTATCTCAGTCTATTCGTTTTCTATGTCCTTATCTATCTATCTATCTATCTATCTATTTCTGCATTTTCCTATCTATTTCAGGTTTTTTCCTAACTATTTCGGTCTTTTCATATCTATCTGTTCTGAAATGGACAAAGTCCGACAATTATTTTAAGACATTTTTTATGTTTACACATTCTTTTTATAGATATACAAATATTTAAGTAAATGCTCTGTTTACTATAAATGTAATGTAATTATAAATAATAATGTGTGACGTCATTTGTTTACATTTGGCTACGCTATGAGCAGATATGAATGTACGTGAGAGAATCAGGGAACATTGTAGTTTAAAGACAGTAAAATCGACCTTGCTAACCGAACGCTCCTCTGTGGCCAAATCGGTTAAAGACACGTCAGGCTATATATCGGTTCCGTATAGGATACAGGTTCGGACATTCAGGCCAGTAAATGTTGTTTAATATTGTTTATTATAAACAGAGTATTTACTTAAATATTTGTATCTATAAAAAGAATGTATAAACATAAAAATGTCTTAAAATATCTATCTATCCTCTTCATATCTATCTATCTATTTCTGCATTTTCATATGTATTCCAGTTTTTCCTATCTGTCTATCTATCTATTTCAGTCCCTTCATATCTATCCATCTATCTGTCTTGTTCTGTTCCTATCTATCTATCTATCTATCTATCTAGGCACCCGACGTGTGGTAATGGTTATCGAAGCTAATATGGTTAACCATTCCATCTACAGCAGTCAATTCGGTCCCTATTCGATACTCCTTACAAGATTTGTCATTATATCACACCAAAAGATTTGGCATGTCGCAAAATCAAACACCGAAACATCAAAATCTAACTCTATCTTTTTCTTTTTGTATATCCCTCCTTATCTATCTATTCCCTGTAGTTGTCTGTTATCTCTCCATCTATCAAAAAATAAGCTGGAGTTATTGGTTTTTTTAAATTAAAAAAAAATGCAGCCGCAATTTGACCTTTACAATAAACTATTTTTATGATATTTTTCTGAATTAGACTCATTAACTTCCGGGTCTCTGTTTCATACGTCAGGGATAAATGATGTTTTTATTCAGAGTCATTAAGAGTGTTCGTATTGTCAAAATCGACATTTTATCATTTTACAACACGAGAAGTAAAAACAAAATGGTTTCCTCAGAGAAAATGAAAGACAAAAAGAAAAGTAAAAGAGATAAAAAAAAAATAATTACCACGGTAACATAAAACAATATTTTTTGGGCAAGATATATACAATTTTACTTTGCTATCAACTCCAAGTCTTTGTGCCAGACACAAATCTACAAACGTTAAATCGGAAGAAGCGTAAAATTTTAGATCAAGACACACTCACTGCGTAAAATTTCAAAAGGAAAACATATTTATTTACAGTTTACAACAATTACGAAAAGCGTACAATATAGGTTTGCACAAAAATGTCCTTCTCTGCACCTCAAAGGCAGGATAACAATTTCAAGGATTATGAACGAAAAGTGGAAAAATACAGCAAAAGAAACACAAGGATAATAGAAAACAATACGAACAGACAGTAAAAACAAAGATTCAAATACTTTTCATAAAAAATGAAAACAACCAACTCTTATTTTGATAAAGGGTCCCTTTTTAATTTACAAATTTCATACTTGAAAATTCCTTCGAAATCAGTATCTGTCTATATTTTTGAGCTGAGGTATTATGTACACTATTTACATTATTCGGACTATTGTCCTCATCTTTGTTGTCATATTTATTACAATGTTTCGGCCTTTCAGTATCTGTCTATATTTCTGAGATGAAGTATTATGTACACTATTTACATAATTTGGACTATTGTCCTCATCTTTGTCGCCATATTTATCGCAACGTTTCGGCCGTTGTACTCACCGGCCTTTTTCAGTAGGTTGGAATGTCGAACTGAATCCTTTTATTTCGCCCGCTGGGGTAGACTGTTCTAGTTCCACGTGCCATGTTTAATGGATGTCAGTTATCAGTTATCTCCTGTTAATTCCCTCTCCAAGTTCTCCACTGCCTTAACCGGGTATTGAACTCACACTCTTTGGGTCCTGTCACTGGTTCTAACCAACGCCTTTATCAACTGTGCCATGTGTCCTCAAGTGGATAAAGGCGTTAGGTACATCCAGTGACAGGACCAAAAGACTGTGAGTTCAATATCTGGTTAAAACGGTGGAGAACTTGGAGAGGTGAATTAACAGGTGATAACAATCTGAACAAGGCTAGTAAACTAAAACCCTCGGTCAGGTGTGCACAGCTATCGACGGACCCCATGTTCTGTCTACCCAATTTCACTCGCAATGTTTTGGTCAACCCCTGGTATGGTTTTTCAGGCACTTTCCTAAGGTGACGCACGCTGGAATCGCACGAAACAATAATGATAGTTTTTGTTGCATGAAACATTTCAAAGCAACGACAAACTCGTGTATACGAGACACGGAAGCGAAAATTGCATCGCAGCTCGTAACGTCACGCATGACCACGCGAGAGTGAAAACGAGAAGTATTACGTATGGGAAGCCGTTGTTATAAACCAATGGCTTCTGTTATCAATTATAGGCATTTAAGTATATTTTCATAGTTTATTTTGTTCTGGTTAGGTTTCAACTGTTTTATGTATGTCTCATTATTGTTTCGTCCGTGTATTGGTTGATATACTGAAAAGTAATTGTCATCTTTGATAATGGCTCATGTAAGCAGAAAGCTTAGATAGGATTTAAACATATATCAATGTGGTGATTTCCATTCGTCTTTCAATGATAATGTCATATATATATATATATATATATATATATATATATATATATATATATATATATATATATATACGAAAAACTTGGTAATCCGTATGGGTAGTCCCAAGGAGGATGAAATCCTGAGAGCTCAATGTTAATTCAGAGCTAATAATTAAAAAAAAAAACAAAAAACAAAACAGACTACACAAAAAGCTCCATTGTAATAATTTATTTCACCAGAGACCTTTTAAAGTATTCTGGATCTTCAGACATCACTTCCTTTTTTTTTTTTTCGTTTCATTGTTTGAAAGTGATGTCTGACGATCCAGAATACTTCAAAAGGTGTCTGGTGAAATAAATTATTACAATGGAGCCTGTTTTTTTTTTTATTTTATATATATATATATATATATATATATATATATATATATATATATATATAGAGAGAGAGAGAGAGAGACAGACAGACAGACAGACAGAAAGAGGGAGGGAGGGGAGAGAAAGCAGCAGTTTCGTAAAAGCCTACTAATCCAGATATGGTGTTGGGACCAAACGTAATGTTGGGTAAGTGGTGCGTACCATGATCTGAGTCCCATCATATGATTAGAATTAGAAATTAGACACCCTTTTTTATTTCCTGGAGAACAACCCCTGAATTTTTATTAATTTTTATTTATTGTTTAATGATTGTTTATGACAGACGTTTTCCGAGATAAGAAATCAATTGATTGAAAAATTCTCGCAAATATTTGGACTGGTGTCAGTTAGCCAATTGGTGTGAAGTCGCGGACGACGACAGTTGATGTCGGTGATGACCGCTCAGCGTGACCTGTCGATTGTGATCGCGATACAAAACGCATTCGAGTATTAATTTTATGGTTTCAGCGCTTAATTTAAATGTCACTTTTATAAATACACTCAGAACAATTCAGTGGATGCGTCGGGGAATTTGGAATTCGAGTGCAGGGGGGGGATACTATACTTTTAAGAGTCGAGGAGACAAGTCTTAAAATCCTTTTCTTTTGCTTTTAGTTCTCAACGCAGTTATATTTTCAACAAACAGCAAAGACACTTTGATATTTCCAATATAAAAATTCCCCTCCTTAATAATCTTTTTATTTATATATATTTTGTTTTGGTTTGTTTTGTCTAACGGAACATCAACCTTCAATGGGTCATTTAATGCCGACAACTTTTTTTCTTTTTTTTTTTCATTTTTTTTTTTTGGTAGTATTTTTGTTTTGTCAAAAATCTATTTTTGTTAATATTTTTTTTTCCCAAAATATGTATAGCTGGTAATATTATTTTTTCAAAAATATATAGCTGGTAATACTATTTTTCCAAAACATACAGCTGGTAATATTATTTTTTCAAAACGTGTAGCTGAGAATAATATTTCTTCAAAAACGTATAGCTGGTAATATTATTTTTTCAAAAACGTATAGCTGGTAATATTATGTTTTTCAAAAATGTATAGCTGGTAATATTATTTTTCCAAAAACGTATTGCTGGTAATATCATTTTTCCAAAACGTATAGCTGGTAATATCATTTTTTCAAAAAACGTATAGCCGGCAACACTATTCTTTCAAAAAAAAATATATATATATAGCTCGTAATATTTTTTCAAAAAACGTACAGCTAGCAACATTATTTTTTCAAAAACGTATTATCAGAGGCCTTGCTCTTGGACGTAGTTTATCGTCATACCCAGGACGCGGATGTAGTTTATCGTCATATTTTTGGTTAAATCCTTTCCATTAACCATGTTTCAACGAATAATATGGAAGGCCGCAAACATCCTGAGCCGATCAAGCATAGAAATGAATACAATATGGGAATCAGTTATAAAGAGTGCTAGAGAAAAGCATTGAATAACAACAAAAATTGCAATATAAGCTCTGGTAAAAAAAAAAAAAATGAAATAATAATATAAAAACTTGCAGTATGAACACTAGTAAAAAGAAATGATGCTGAGACACTAGGCTGAAAAGACCCAGAATTTCATTCATAGATGTCATCAAGGATACATAGCCCAGTGGCTAAAGATGTCGTTTAGATCCAATGATTATACCCAAAGAGTTATGAGCCAAAATTTGGAGAGTTGAATTAAAGGGAAATAACTGAGACATCCCGAAGAAGCATGGCACGGTCGACGAAATAAAGTGTTCGGTTAGAAATTCTAATCACCGAAAGAAGGTGGGATGGTACAACAGCCGAAACGTTGAGAATATGAGAGTGAAGATAAGGATAACAGTCCGAATAATGTAAATAATATAAGTAATCATAATACCTCATCTCAGAGATATAGACAGATATATAGAGAGGCATAGACATAAAGGCCGGAGAGTATAACGGCCGAAACGTTGTGAATATGGCAATGAAGATGAGGATAACAGTCTGAATAATGTAAATAATGTAAATAATCTTAATACCTCATCTCAGAGATATAGACAGATATATATAGAGACATAGACTTAAAGGTTGGAGCGTTCAACAGCCGAAACGTTGTGAATATGGTAATGAAGATGTGGATAACAGTCCGAATAATCTAAATAATGCAAGTAATATTATTGAAAGAAATAGAATAGGTTTTATTAGATATCAGAGCTCTTAAATTAATATTAGTTTAATGTGGGGAATATCTTCAGACGTCAGTTTTTATATATCCACTTTTTAAAGAGAACATGTCGAAAAGACCTAAAAATTCAACTGAATTTTTTGTAATACATTCGAGTTAGTGAATATTATGTGATTTGTATCATATCTTCAGACGGTCTGTATGTACACACACACACACACATATATATATATATATATGTGTGTGTGTTTTATTTTTGATAATAGTTTAATAAGGATTTGGTTGATATATTTTATTTTATATCATTAACTTTACTAATTTTCTTTTTTGTATGAATGATTCATTGTAATACAAATTGAACTGCACTTATTTTTTATTATATATATATATATATATATATATATATATATATATATATATATATATATATATATATATGGGGTTTAATAATGATTTTGTTGATAATTCCAGCCTGAGTCACCACACTGTAGCCTTCTTTAGTGTCTTCTTTTAGCCACTGGGATATCTTCATTGGAATAAATCCATCCTTCGGCTCGTCCATAAATTATCACTCGAGATTCGTGCGTGAATATTACTTTTGAAAGGTCACTTATAGTGTATTACCGGTCCAATTTCGATTCTTTAAAACTGAGAGGAGTTTACATGGGTGATTCATGACAGCTCTCAGTCTGCGAAGTATTCTACACCTTTTCTCCTTCAACTAAATTCCAGCTTATTTCGATTCGCATTATATTTTTTCGTCTCGGATGGTACATGAATTTTACCAAAAACAAAACAATTTCCACACCTGAAGAAGACTGAATCTACAATCGAAAGTACTTGCGCATTTAAGACAGACATTATACAGCTTATGATTAAAAAAAAAAAACTAGGATAATAAAATTTATCGAGTGATTCGTAGGTCAATGCACTTTTAAAATTTTGTTGGCGAAGGGATTTCGCCATTTTTATCATTAACTTTACTAATTTACATTTGTATGAATGATTCATAGTAATATAAATTGAACTGCACCACATATATATATATATATATATATATATATATATATATATATATATAAGGTTTAATAATAATTTGGTTGATAATTCCAGCCAGTGTCACAACATTGCGTCCTCCTTTTTTCCTTCTTCTAGCTGTAGGGACATCATCATCGGATAAAATCCATCCTTCGGTCCGTCCATAGAATATCCCTCGAGATTCGTACGTGAATATTACTTTGGAAAAGTCAGTTATAGTTTATTATTGGTCCAATGTCGAAAGGAATTTACATAGGAGACTTCATGACAGCTCCCAATCTACGAAGTATTCTACACCTTTTGTCTTTCAACTAACTCAATTCCATCTTGTCCAAGATCTGAGCCCTGATGCAAATTAATTGATTCGTTATAACGCACTTTAGTTTACGTTCCTCTCGAGAACACAAGTTCTAAAAGCCTTTTCTTTTGCTTCTATTTCTCAACGTAGTTATATTTTCAACGAACAGCAAAGCCACTTTGATATTCCCAATGTGAACATTCGCTCACTCAATAAACTTTTTTAATTTTTTGATAGATCTTTTCCATTAACCATGTTTCAACATATATTATTGAAAGAAATAAAATACTTTTTATTAGATTTCAGAGGTCTTAAATTAATATCAGTTTAATCTGGATAATAACTTTTGACTGCAATTGTGTAATCTATCCAGTCTTTAAAGAAGCCATGTTGAAACTGCCTCAAAATTCAACTAAAGCTTTGATTTGACGCCAAATTAATAATTTAAAATTAGAAAAATTGTTTAAATTACATTCAAGTTATTGAGCATTAAGTGAGTTGTATCATATCTTCAGACGGTCTGTACACCTATCTATCTATCTATCTATCTATATATCTATATATATATATATATATATATATATATATGATAAGCAAATATAAATGGATATAAATCCGACAGAATGAAGAAAATATCTGGAAAAACAAACAAAAATCCTTAGAATGTGATTATGTTGTTTTAATATGAATGAAATGTCGACGTCTGACGTTTCGGTTTAATAACCTTCTTCAGGACAATATTCATTAAAAATACAATACAATTAACATAATTTTCATTCATCTATTTTGGATAAAACTTGTTTTTTTATGTCCATCGTTTTCGTCGAGTTATACGGATTTTTGTTTGTTTTTCCAGATATTTTCTTCATATTATATATATATATATAATATCTCCTTCCCTCCATATCAATTCCAATAAATATGCTTAGGACAGAGACAAACGGGTTCTATAGCTTTGGAACAAATGGTTCTAAGCTGGGCCTAGTAGAAGAACAACTCTGAATTCAAAATCTGGGGACAGTCGTTTGGGGATCTTGTGGTACGTAGTGAACCAGGTTTTTGTATTCTGCCCTTTAAAAAATGTGGTAGGTTCTGTACAAAGTTTTCACCACTATAATCAAATCATATGTGCTTGTATCTGGCTGTCGGTTCTATGGATATGAGCTACTTGACACTCATACGTCGAATACGACGGGAGACTCAGTATATATATATATATATATATATATATATATATATATATATATATATATATATATATAGCGATTTTCTAAACCCGGATTAGATGTGGCACAAGGCCGAACGTATGGTGCACCTAGCGTGGATCGAACTACTTAGTCGTAATTGATCTAGTAAGACAAACTTTCTAACCATTACACCACGTCAGGTGCATATATATATATATATATATATATATATATATATATATATATATATATATATATATATATATATATATATATATATATATATATGTGTGTGTGTGTGTGTGTGTGTGTGTGTGCAATTTTTAATATGATATTTATATATTATATATGCACGGCACTTATTGAAAGCGCTCAATATCAGTAATAGAGCTGACGATTGCAAATAGCGTGAAGCCCAGAATCACAAACTCCATCATCAATTAAATATATATATATATATATATATATATATATATATATATATATATATATATATATATATATATAGAGAGAGAGAGAGAGAGAGAGAGAGAGAGGTGAGCCCTCGTGTTCGAGGATACCGTCTACTAAGGTGGCTCGTCAGTCCCTGTTACAGACGTCTGCTCAGGCGCATTTGTATTTATTCAACACCCACAGAGCGCAATTGTAGTTAACACTGCAACGAGGCTGAACGGACCTTACAGTTTTTGGCACGTTATCTTGCGTGAACACCAGTCTGAACAAGGCCTGAACTCTCAAATCCCCGGTCACGATGACTTGTGACTTCATGCCACGTTAAACATCAACGCTCTCAAAAGGGTTTCGTCTACCCAATTTTCACTCACAAGGCTGGGGTCAACCCGTGGTATGGTTTTCAGGCACTTTCCAAAAATGCCGCACGCCGGGATCGAACCACCAGCCACCTCCTGACCGATAACATCAAGAAGTCACCTAACTGAAAAGTCGACCATAGTGACCTGCCCGAGCGGTAAGAAATTTCGCTTCCTGACCATGAGAACTGGGGGATCGGGGAGCGTAGTAGCGGGAAGTGGGCTGATCGGGGGTTGATAGGGGGTGGGGGCTGATCGGGGAAACCTGATCGATGGGGCCTGATCCGGAGGTGTGTGAACGAGGGGGTGATCAGGGGTGCAGGGGCTAATGAGCGATGGGGCTTTTTATTCTGCGTACTTTTATTTACGTTAGTAATGAAACTAAGTATAACTGACTATTAAAGGAAGTCAAATTTACGCGAATTGATGGTATGATCTATTATGACATATGCCTAATTTGCATTTAGATCTATTGTTATTATTGTCAACTTTTCTAGTTGAATTGCTCACATCAATTACATATGATCCATTATTGTACATAATTAAGTTACAATAAAATTTGTATTTTATAGGAATACTACCTTATAAAAACTTAGATGCAATAGAGTGGGTGCGTGTGATAGATTTTTATTATCATAGATCGGGATTGGTATCTACGAGACCCATCATTCTTGTTTACATTAATGATATGATTAAATTAGACATTTGTTTTTAACGATTCTGCGTATCTGTGTTTTAATTTGGACGAAAATTGACACTGAGACATGGAGGCGCATTGGAATAATAAAAGATGCCATGACTAAGTATTCGAAAAAATTTTTAAAAATCATTGCAAACGTTTATCACTGAAATTAGGAAAAATGGTATGGATAAAAGCGTTAGTTGATATGACAGGACCCAAAATTTGCACCCGGTTTAGGCAGTGGAGAACTTGGGTTGAATTAACAGGAGATAAATGGCATCCATTAGACATGGAACTAGAACTGTCTTTCATTGAGCGTTAAAGGGTTCAGTTCCATTGCCCTACAACACAATAAATCAAAATGAGGACAATAACATAAAATGATCTAATTTTATTTGATACATATTCTCAATTCTTCTAGTTAAGTTATCAATAAAATTTGTATTTTATAAAGTTTTATTTTATAGAATACTACCTTATAAAAACTTAGATGCAATAGTGTGGGTGCGTGTGATAGATTGAGGGGGTATCATAGATCAGGAATTGGTATCTACGAGACCCTTGCATCGGCCTTGTTTACATTAACGATATGATTAAATACATAGACGTTCAAGTCGAGCCAGTTAGGGAAATTTAACGATCTGTGTCTTAATGATCTGTGTTTTAATTGTGGACGGAAAATGTGACACTGAGACACGGAGGCGCATTGGAATAATAAATGATGCCATACAGAAGCTAAGTATTTGAAAAAAAATTTAAAAAAATCATTGCAAACGTTCTATCACTGAAGATGCTAAAAAATGTTCAAGGGCACATGGCACAGTGGATAAAAGCGTTAGTTAGATCCAGTGACGGGACCCAAACAATGTGAGTTCAATACCCGGTTAAGGCAGTGGAGATCTCGGAGAGGGGAATTAACAGGAGATAAATGGCATCCATTAGACATGGCACATGGAACTAGAACTGTCTACTCCATTGAGCGGAATAAAGGGTTCAGTTCCACCTGAAGAAGGCCGTACAACGTTGTAATAAATATGGCGACAAAGATGAGGACAATAATCCGAATAATGTAAATAGTGTCTAATTTATATTTACATACATTGTTATTATTCTCAATTCTTCTAGTTGAATTGTTCACATCACTTACATATAATCCATTATTGTACATAATTAAGTTACAATAAAGTTTGTATTTTATAGGAATACTGCCTTATGAAAACTGAGATGGAGGAGCTTGGTTTCCCCCTATTATAGACATGACTGTGAGAAATGAAAAGATTTGTTACGGTGAAAACGCAGATAATGTTTGACTTATACCCGCATATATAACTCTAAAAATAGGTATAAATGACAGGATATTGTAGAGAGCCATGATCGCCCACTTCCATGTTCATATTCTATCAAACACAAAGCAAATACTGCTGAGGATCCAGGTATAATTTTAGTAATGGTGCCGGCTTTTCATTTTTGACATTCTTTTTTGTTTTCTGTTAACATGCAAAACCCATTTTTCATCACCTGTAACAACGAAATGCAAAAATGAATGCAGATACTGGAACGTTATATTCACTTTAGAAGCGAGAGATCATGCGAATCTGACATTTCTTATTGCAATATATATATATATATATATATATATATATATATATATATATATATATATATATATAAAAATACTAAAATAGCGGTTAACTGATAAAAATCTGTTAGAGAGATAATGAATCACTTTCTTTATTAATAAAAAAAAAATCACTTCTTTGTGTTGGATTAGTAAATAATAATGAATCACTTTCTTTATTAATAAATAAAAAATCACTTCTTTGTTTACATTAGGATACCAAACAGAGCCGGTTTGTCTATTTCGAGAAACAGAGAAAAATCTGTTTTTAAACGCCCTTTTGAACATGAGTGAATCAGCACCTCACTCTGTAGCCGAGAGGTATAAAGCAAGTCGGACCTAATAATGTTTATTCCTAGGACTTGAACTCGCATTCCTAGGGGAATGCGAATTCGAGTCCTGAGAGAGAGAGGTAATTTTTTGCTCTAATAAGATTTAAAATTTTTCAGGACAAAAATAAATAATTATAATCATTAATAAATAAATAAACAGAGTGTCAACTCAAATACGAGTATACACTAAAATAACATTTATATTTTATTTCTGTATATATATATATATATATATATGTGTGTGTGTGTGTGTTGTAAGGGAATATACCATTTTCCCTATCGCCTATGTGGACTGATTATATATATATATATATATATATATATATATATATATATATATATATATATATATACGTGAGCACATTCGTCGTCTCGGCTGAGTTGGTCTAATTCTCTGACTTCTGGCGGAGAGGAACCCAGACGATACACTTCCCTTCGGGAGAGTCTCGTCCGGGGTGGTAGACAGCTACCCGACCCCGTTGTTTACGAGGACTACGGGGAATTTTTGCCAGACCCTACGGGTTCGGATACCCCACGTTAAATTCGGCCTTGTGCCACATGTTACCGCGTGAGGTTGTTGGCAAATATCCTTACTTCGGCAATTAGTTGAAGATTCGTCTCCAGCTAAGCTAGTCGAACTCTCTGCCTTAGGGTGGAGAGGAAGCCAGAGGAGGCTCTGTCTCGCCTGGGTTCCGTGTTTACAGGGTCTATGGGGAATTTTTGCCCGAGCAAACGGGCTTGGTTTAACCCGCATTAATAAAAGGCTTGTGCCACATCCTGCTTTGCGTGGAGGTGAGGTAAATAACCTTGCTTTGGCAATTAGCTGGAGAGTAGTCTCCAGATATGCTGCCACATGTTCTTTGTGCCACATCCTGCCACGCGGGATGTGGGGAGTAAGGTAAATATCCTTGCTTCGGGAATTACTAGCCTGCCACCCGATTCCCTGTTTTTCATTAGTGTATTCCCTTTTACAATAAACCCCTCTTCTTTCAGCTACGCGCGTGTTACTGTTTCTTCATTCGAGTATCACCTGTGTCTGTTCGTAACCTCTTTAAGGATACAACAAATATATATATATATATATATATATATATATATATATATATATATATAATAATAATAATAAAATATAATTTTAAGCTATGGTATATTTATGGAATTAAGTGCTCAGGCCTGGTGATTGCGTTTATCCATGAAACATAATGTTGGCGCTGGGTATTGACTTCAATGTCCACTTATATATATATATATATATATAATATATTGCACAAATAGTGCTAGTGTTCATGAAATAGGTCTCAGTGTAATACTACAGAGCTATTAAATATATATTATTCCTCACCGACTCATGCAGTTTCATGCATGACGCAATCATCAAGTGCTGAACATAGACTGACCGTTATGTAATTCAAATTTAAAAGAATATGACTGGTTATCGTAGATATATATTATACTGGGAATACAGACTTTTAAGTTTTAAAATTATATTTCTCATTTAAAAGGTATTAAAATTTATCAGTAAGAAAAAACGAAACAAAGAATTTTTTAGAGTTGTGAATATAACAATTTCCATTATTAAAAGCAGATTACTTGTATATATATATATATATATATATATATATATATATATATATATGTATATATGTGTGTGTGTGTGTGTGTGTGTGTGTGTGTGTGTGTGTGATTAATACAAATATAAAAAATTGTCACTTACTGATTGATGTCACATTCAGTATCTCGAGTTTCGTAGACGAACATTTTATATAATCGTTCGGTCAGCTCGACTGGGAAGAAGTAATTTCACTTGATAGAACTCCGGCATTAATTCACCCGCCAGTGCTTTACCACTTGAAAACTCGAATCGTAGAAAATCTCTAACGTTTTTGGTTCTTGCCATAGGTTGCCTGATGGTGAGAGATCACATGTTGTTGCCCATGGTATGAAGGACTATAAACAGTTGCGCAGTTGCCATCAGGCCTCTGGATGGAGGAAGCCACCTCACCGTGCTTAAATTTGGCAGTGTGTGTGTGTGTGTGGAAGAATATCCAAACAAAAGCGGCGAGAATGTGGAAAAGCTATTCAGATTAGACGCTTTCTTTGTACGCATCTTCAGGACTGACTGAGTGAGACAATCCTCTGTAGAAGGAAAGTGTTTTGAAATATAGAGAATTAGTAATACATATCTTTGCCCGATGCTACGGCCAAAAAAGTTATTTATTATTTTTTGTTTCGCATTGAAAATGTTAATGTCTGCTGGATTTGAAATTGGCTCATACCTTAGTAGATCTGTGTTTTTGCCTGTCAATTCGTATACCTTTTATAACGCCCTTGCGTTGATCAGCTACATAATATGAATCCGGTCTGAGGTTGATCAAAGAGAACAGCAGTTATTCTTCTTCGTAAATTCATTATTCTTTTAATCAGATTGGCTTTTTTTTATATCGAAATTTTTTTTATATGTGTTGATTGTTCGAAAAGCACTAAGAACTGCGCGCGGCTATGAGCCATGCTCACTCGATTTATTGCGTATATATACAGCAATTGTGGCACAAGGTCAAAAAGTGGAAATGGGTTGAAGCTGGTTGACAATTCAACCCATTTCCACTAGTATCTTACACCTTGCTAATGACACCCAATGCTAACTCGGTATTTATCTAAACTCCTCGCAGAGCGGGATATGGCACAAGGCCGTTTTAAAGTGGGGTTTTCCGAGCACGTAGGCCCAGGTAAAATTTCCGCGTAGACCCTGTAGTAACGGGCTCTGGTTTGTCTACCTTCTCAGATGAGTTCTCTGCCCTTCGGCATATCCTCGTCTGGGTTCTCTTCTACCCGAAGGCAGAGAGTTCGACCAAGCACTAAGAACTGAGCGCGCTGTTAAGACCTTATGCTAACTCAAGATTTATTTCGTATATATCCAGCAATTGTGACACCAGGCCAAAAGAGGAAATGGATTGAAGTTTGTCGAAACCATCTTATACCTAGCTAATCAGACCCAATGCTAACACTCCTCAACCCTGCTTAACTCCGCTTTTTTTTTATATAATTACGGACGATTCCATTCATTTATGTTCTATATGACAGGTAGGGCCTTGAAGATTGTTTTCAATGCCTAGATTTCTTAAGCCTATGAGACCAATGCTGACGTTATAGAAGGCTGTGTGTTCAGTCTTACCGTTCTCAGATCATTAGTAAATATCCTTGCAGATGGCAGTACAGTTTATGGTAGGAGAGTTTATGGATGTACCTCCAAAGTTCCTGGTAGGCCGATCTTTACACTGACTTAATCTCTAAACGACCCATGAAAGCAAAACAGAAACTAAATTTGAGTACGTCCATTAAAAATTTCCTGTTGTTTCAAAAAGAAATCGAATATTTTATGTTTTAGAACTCAAAGACCATTTTCAATATATTCATTAAAAATTGGCGATTGCTTAAGTTTTTAAAAAGAAGTTTGAATATCTTGCATTTTAGCGTCCGAAATGCATTCTGTATATATCCATTAAAAACAGCTGATTTTCCGAAATTTAAAAAGAAGTCTGAAAATCTTGTGTTATTGCGTCAGAATTGCATTCAGACTATATCCGTTAAAAAGAGCTGATTCCAAGATTCAAATGAATCTGAATATCTTATGTTTTAGCGTCCGAAATGCATTCTGAATATATCCGTTAAAAAGAGCTCCCGGAGCTTTAAAAAGAAGTATGAATATCTTATGTTTTAGCGTCCGAAATGCATTCTGAATATATCCTTTACAAACAGTTGATTCCCAGAGTTTCAAAAGAATCTAAATATCTTGTGTTTTAGCGTTCGAAATGCATTCTGAATATATCCGTTACAAACAGCAAGTTCCTCGAGTTTTAAAAAGAAGTCTGAATATCTTGTGTTATTGCGTCAGAAATATATTCAGACAATATCCGTTAAAATGATGATTCCCACTGTTTCAAAAGAATCTGAACATCTTGCATTTTAGCGTCCCATACGCATTCTGAATATATCCATTAAAAACACAAGGTTCCCCGAGTTTTAAATAGAAGTCTGAAATTCGTGTGTTTTAGCGTTCGATATGCATTGATTATATCAGTTAAAAACTGATGTTTCCTTCATATTTATAAAGAAGTTGCATGAATAATTTGTGTTTTAGACTCCGGAATGTATTTTGAATATATCCATTAAAACCTGTGTTTTATTTTGCTTTGGGTACTTTTTCTTCGGCGCCTTTCTGTCTTCCCCCAATTCTCTTCATCTTGTTAAATTTTACTTGTTAATCCGATCTACTTTGAGGTCGGCGTTCTAGTCGCTTGCCCGCCATCAAGAACAAGCTTACTTTTTTTCTCAACTTTCAGTGCGATTGATTTCCTCTCTTCACCCCAGAATTTCACTTGATCACCAAAAGAATGCGATTTACATTTTGACAGACATTTTCTTTCGAGAATTACGTTTCTTTTCTCTCTTTTTTGTTTTGTCTGCCAGGCCCGACCCATCTACCTGCTGGCTACCGATTCGAAATCTATCCTATCTACAGTGATTAGCTTTGTCTCTTTCGAAAGCGCCTATTGGCTTTAGGCCAGTTTATCAGGGGCTTATCATTATTGACAATAGGAGCGGCCTATGCAAGCGATATTTGACTTACAGTAACGTACAGAGCTATTAAAATCTGGAGATATATACTTATTGTACGCTGCTGATAATAATCACATAAAATTCATATTAAGTTTTCGATACCCTAATCACGATGACGAGACGGGGCTTTATCGAAGTTGGCATCGGAGTTTTACCTTTGAAGTTCCCACAAACTTACTAATAGCTAAGTTCGATTCGCCTGATTGGCTCAAAAGAGAGAAAGAGAGAGAGAGAGAGAAAAAGAAATAAAACCTACTCATTGAACAACGGATATTACAGACAGAAACTCAATTGGATTGTTACCAGAAAAGACGGCTTCACCTTTTTATTGCAACAGCCAAAAATATGCTGGCCTCAGCCAAACGTTCTGACGATAAAAATATTCCAGAGGATTTTAGTCGTTTGCTAATATTTGGAGACTTTACATTTTGAATTGATTTCAGGTTAAATATGCTTGCATATTATTTGTTGCAACACTACACAGATGATTTCCAGTCGAATCCATTACATTCACTTACGTACTAATAACCTAGGGAAAGGTAGGAATCCTCATCTTATCCCTCTCCCCAGCTATGGGCAAATAGCAAGACAGACCGGGTTCTATAGCCTTGGATGGCAACTGGTCTACAGCAGAAAGAAATGGCAACCTATTCTGAGAAAAAAAATCTGCCTCGTCAGTCATGTATCGAAAGTACATGATCGCTTAAGCATTTATCACGCTTGGCACATAACTGAATCGGAGAGCCGAGTTCAAATTCCAGTTGAATCCTTTACATTCACTTACGTGTCAATAGCCTTGGGAAAGTTATGAATCATCTTCTCCCATCCCCAGCTATGGGTAAATAACAGAAACAACCAGGTTCTGTAGCCTTGGATGGCAAGTGGTCTAACGCAGAAATTACAGCAGAAAAAAAATATGCCTCGTCAGTTATGTATCAAAAGATACATGATCGCCTAAGCGTGTATCACGCATGGCATATAACTATGTCTACCAAGTATGACGACACCTTTTCAATATTTAATAATATAAATAAATTTTGTGGATTGAGGAATTGGTGTTGGAATCCATTTCATTCACTTATGTGCTGATACGCTTGGGAAAGGTGTGAATCCTCTTCTTCTACCCCCACCAGCTATAGGTAAATAGCAGAACAGACCAGGTTCTATAGCCCTGGATGGCAGCTGGTTTACCGCAGAAAGAAATGGCAACCTACTGCAGGAAAAATCTTCCTCGTCGGTCATGTATCGAAAGATACATGATCGCCTAAGCGTGTATCACGCATGGCATATTAACGGACTAGCGCAGATGAGAGCGCCTTGATGGCAGACAGATTAAGAAAACTCTAGGAACTCCTAGACAAGGTTGCGAAAGGAAGAAAAAGGACTGATCATAAATGGGAAGAAAGCGGATTTTCTTGTCGAGATTATCCGGATTATCTAGTCGAGAAACATCCCAATATGCAAGAAAATGCTGCAGGCACCAAAGTCAAACAAATTAACTACCAGGGAAGTGTTTTAATACAGGACGGATGGCACCGAAATCCGAAGTTGCGTTGGAATAGGTAAAGATGCCTTCCAAAAACTAAACCAAGTATTAACAAACAAAGAAAAGCTTGAACTACCCAGTTATATCAATCATGATCTACGACAGGGAATGCTGGACAATTTACTCACATATGAAGAGGAGATTTGTGACAATTAAATTTGGTTCTACAGAAGGATGATGAGAATAACATGGACGGGGAAGATTTCAAGAAAACAGGAACTTGGAATCAGAAAGACACAACTGACACTTTTGAGATAAATAAGAATGGAAGGCTTGGAGAATTTAACAATCAGAAGATATTTTGAATCTAAGAAGGAAACAGCAATTAAACTCTCAGTGACTCACAGACGGCTTAAAATAGCATTACAATATTCATTGAAAATGGATAGAAGATCAGACCAAAACAATTTCTCCATATATATATATATATATATATATGTGTGTGTGTGTGTGTGTGTGTGTGTGTGTGTGAAACCCAAATAAATTGCCCATACAGATGGGCCTTTTGTCTTCAAGGACAAAAAAAAAAAAAGAAAAGAAAGATTTCCTTGGATTTGTCAATGCAAATACAATTCTTAACCATTTTTTTTTAAATTTAAAAAAGAAAATTAACAAAGGTATTTGCATTGACATGTCCAAGGAAATCACTTTTCTTTCCCCTGATGAATATATGCCCATCTGTATGGGGTAATTTGCTTAGGTTTTTATATATATATATATATATATATATATATATATATATATATATATATATATATATATATTGTATTGACAAGTCCAGGGGATTTTTTTTTTCCATTCGTATGGGGTAATTTGTTTTCGTTTAATATATATATATATATATATATATATATATATATATATATATATATATATATATATATTGCATTTACATTATATTATATATATATATATATATATATATATTATATATATATTGCATTGATACGTCCAGGGAATCTTTTTTTCCCTGAGGAAGATATGACCATCCGTATAGGGTAATTATTTGTTTGGGTTTCATACATATATATATATATATATATATATATATATATATATATATATATATATATATATAATTATTTATTCGAAAATTATAACAAATATGTTATAAAATCACTACAAAAAATAGAATAAAGTGTTTCAAACCCTTTTAAATCCCTTTATTCTATATTCAACATCATCACTTGATAAGACACCAGGGGTGTTGAAACAAAATAAATAATTATATTCGCTCTATTCGGTATTGACTACTCTTTTAAGAATAGTAATTGTTGGTTATTGGAATTTATTCCGTATACACCAATCCTGTACTTGTATGTATATATATATATATATATATATATATATATATATATATATATATATATATATATATATAGATAGATAGATAGATAGATAGATAGATAGATTAGGTGCATTTCGGCAGTGATAATCCTCTCAAATGTCTTTGATTAATAATATGGACAATTTCTGTCTATGTTTTTTTTCATTTAATTTTTCAAATTTCCATGTTTGGTGTTTTCTGTTCTCGGTAACTTTGCCAAAGTTCATATTATGCAGTGTTTTAAAGCAGAATACACACACCGTTGCGAAAATTAATTATAAAACTTTAAATATTTTCATAGTTACCGATTTTAATTTGCAGGTCTTATAAAAGCAATGCTTCAATGGAAAAATCATTGAGTTGAATAGAATGCTGACGAAGATAGGTAACCTCGAATTAACTCATAGAAATCGATTAAGAAAGCGAAAGGTAAGACGTCTCTCTCTTTCGAAGTTATTGGAAATAATAAGTAAGAAAAAGAAAAGAAAAGAAGAGTACCTTGACTTTTGTCTTCCAGGAAAATTCAAGCAATTATGTTCTGGTAAAACTCAACACAACTGGGATTTATTCTTTCAATATCTTCGACGTCTGTTGTTTCTGGGCAAAAAGTCTGCGACTCTGTGAGACTCGTACGTAGATCGCCCAAAGTTTAAACATGGCAGACTGTATTTGACGTAATCACAAGAGAATTGTTTGCTGTTAAAAGTAATCAGAAATATGATATTGGATTCTTTGTTAGTTGATTTTCTTTTTCGCATATTCTTTACAATGGAACAAACAATTATATGCCTACGAAATTAAATTAAACTTGAAATGGTTTATGTTTTCTAAAACGTCCTAAGCTACCCACGTGATTATTTATTCATTTTATTAATTCTTTACTCATTTTTTATTTATTTTTTTACTTATTTTATTTATTTATTCATTTTATTATTTCTTTACTTATTTTATTTATTTCTTTACTTATTTTATTTATTTCTTTACTTATTTTATTTATTTATTTACTTATTTTAATTAGTTATTCATTTTATTATTTCTTTTTACTTATTTTAATTATTTATACATTTAATTATTTCTTTTATTTAAAATAAATAATTAAATAAATAAAATATATTTATTTAATTATTTATTTTTATTTTAATTAAATCATTTATTTTATTATTTTATTTATTTACATTTTATTCAGTTTATTTATTTACTTATTTTATTTATTTAATTACTTTTATTTAGTTTTTATTTATTCAATTTATTTATTAATGTTATTTATTTATCTATTTTATTCATTTATTAATCCTTTATTGTATTTCTATATATTTTATTTTATTTATGTTTTTTTTACTTTTAAAATAAATAATTGAATCAATACGATAAATAAATATAATATATTTATTCAATTATGTATTTTTTTATTTAATTATTTTACTTATTTGTTTTATTTATTTTGTTTATTTTATTTATTTTATTTTATTTACTTACTTTTTTATTAAATTTATTTAATTATTTTATTTACTTATTTTATCTATTTATTTAATTATTTTATTTATTTAGTTTTATTTATTTATTCTGTTTATTTAATTATTCTATTTATTTATTTCATTGTTTATTTTTTTATTTATATATTTTATTTATATATTTTTAGTTATCTGATTTATTTATGTAATCAAAATTAAATAAATAAATAAATAAGATAAATAAATATAATTGTATTTATTCAATTATTTATTTTCTACTTTATTTATTTTATTCATTTGTTTTATTTATTATTTTTTTAGTTTTTGTTTTATTTATGTTATTCATTTATTTATTTTTTATTTCGTTTATTTTATTTATTTATTACATTCTTTTATCTCATGATTGTCTTTCAGTGGTTTAGTACTTATCTACTGTTCAACATTCCTATAGGGAGTCACAGTGTCAGATTTACTGTTAGTTTTCCCGGACAATATCCACTGACATGCGGGTTTTGCTCTGAGAATGTGGTATAAAAGATTTATATATAGTTTATCAATTAATACTATCTCTACCTGGCTGCCATCCTGCATTCCAATGGTAGTTTATTTAAACGGTTTACTCGTTGCTTCATTAAAGTTTTCCTCTTCAAAGATGTACTACCTTCACCACGGCTATGGAGTCCACTCTAGCCCTTGTACTAACAGGTTGTACTGGTATATGGACTTTCCCCTCTTACTTTCTTTTAAAAAACCGCCGTTAGGGGGCGCTCCCTAAGCCTATAAATCGACAATGACATTCTCTGTCATTCTTTTTTTTCCTATTTCACTCAGGGGAGTTAAAATGTACGTCGAACGAGGAAAACGCTTTCCCACTGGTGAACGGATGCGCGCGCACACACAGACACGTATGCACACACGTACGAATATTTCACTTCGTTTTCTCTAGTACTTTATGCTACACCAAACCACACACACACACACGCACGCACACACACACACACGCACACACACAAACGATTCACTAGTTTAAATGTTTTCCTTTTCATTGTTTTGTAACACACAACAATATTCAATTGTCTACGTATGCCATTGATTTGTTAATATATACTTTTTATTTGTTTACATATATAGTTTTGTTGTTAATTTGTTCATTTATTTACCAGACTCACATTCTGAGTCCGTTATTTTGGTATGAGATAAATATACCAGAAGACACGCATTTTCCTCCTAAGCACTCGTACAGCATACACCCGCAACAGGACTACAGGATTACCGCTTGTCGGTAGCAAGAATCGAGCAGGAGTTGTCGTTCAGTCTGATTACCCACTATTTATTACAAAGTTTACCCTTACCGCATAGGGGTTATGCGTAGGCAAGGTCTGTGGGGAAGGAAGGCATATTCAGACGGGGGTGATCAGGGAGGAGAGTGTGGGGGAAGGGAGGAAGAATAGTAGTACAAGAAAGTGACGACATTCCACCTGAAAGTGCCGAATGATTGAGCGAAAACGGAAATAAACACCAAGAGAGTCAATCACGTAAAAACACGGTAATAAAAATATTTTATATTCTTATATTTAAAAAATAAACATTTGTCACTTTTTTCTTTACATGTGAATGATGCTATCATATTTGAATTATCCAGGAGTATGTTAAGGATAGAGTTTGGTAGGTCTCCATGTGTATATAAATGAGACGTAATTGAGCTATAGTCAGAGAGATGTAACGTGAGGCTTATTGTTAGGTATGTTTTAGTATTTCCAATGTAATTATTTACAAATTTGGATTGGTCAGAAACAAAGCTCCTTATATTTTTATATAATTTATGTTCTAAAAAGAAATAAGTTATATAAACACATGAGAAATTATATAAAATCTCAACCACTGCACCATGTCATTCATTTTCAACGAAACTTGCATATATATATATATATATATATATATATATATATATATATATATATATATATATATATATATAGGATTAGTGTATACGGAATAAATTCCAATAGCCAACAAATTCTATTCTTAAACGAGTGTTCAAGACAGAGTAGAGCAAATATAAATATCTATTCGAAAATTATAACATAAAAATGCTATAAAATCACTACAAAAATAGCCATTTTATTTCAACACTCCTGGTGTCTTAACAAAGGATAACACCATGAAACAACTAAAAAATTCAAATTAAATTATAGAATTAAAATTAAAATCCCTATTACTGTTTCCTAATCAAGCGCTTGGTAATTCCTGTGTAGCGATGGAACGATATATTTAAATTAGTAAATTTATAATATTTATGCTCTGCAGAATTCTATTGAGCACTTTTTCCTTTTAAATAATTGATAAGAACACCGGATTATAAATCTTACAGCTCTTTCTCTTTTTTTAAAAATATATATATATATATATATATATATATTGTGGGGCTCGCCCCTTTTACACAAGATGAACTTATTCAAAGTATACTTACACTATGTAGAGATAGCGTGACAAAAACGTCGACACAGGGTGTTCACTCGGAGTTATACGATAGTCCAGAAAGAGAGATAATTACGGCTTCACTTACAGAGATTTGCACATATACTTTTCTACTAACCCGCATTTCTGGACTACTAATCTTCATTTCACGTTTGTATTCTTCCGTTTAATACACATGTTTTTCTATTTCAATTACTGGCGTTGTTTATTTGTACAGGATTCCATCCCCGGAATCCACAACATATTATGAAATGGACAAAGTCCGACAATTATTTTAAGACATTTTTTTTTTTTCATTTGGATACAGATCGAGCAGATATGAATGTATGAGAGAATATCATGGAGAATTGTAGTTTAAAAACAGCAAAATCGACCTTGGTAACCGAAACGCTCCTCTGTGGCGAAATCGGTAAAAGTACGTTATGCGATATGACGGTTCCATAGAGGTTCGATTCCTGTCGGGGAACGCATATTTTCTATGAAAATTTCTCGGACATTCAGGCCGGTAAATTTTGTTTTTACTGTTTCTTATAAACAGAGCATTTACTGAAATATTTGTATCTATAAAAAGCGCGTATAGACATAAAAAATTCTCTCTCTCTCTCTCTCTCTCTCTCTATATATATATATATATATATATATATATATATATATATATATATATATATATATATATAGTACTTTTTATGATGGTACAACAAAAGAAAGATTCTAAATTATTTGGTAAAAAAATTAGCTTAAAAAATTAATGTTTTCTCTTATGGATTGGAAGTTTTCTGCTCTGTACGAAAGGCAGAAATTTCTGGGGGATATTCGTGAACATCAGTTTTGCCCATATCTTTTATGGCTAGAAAAATGTCTACCACATATTCGAACTGCGGGTGGGGATAGGGGGAGTGTTTGTGGGGGCATGGAATAGCAGTAGTAGAGAAGAAAAAGATGAAATTCCACCTAAATGTGCCGATAGATTCAAGCACACTTTTACTAGTTCCATTTTAGTTAATCATCTTGAATATGTTGAAGTCTAGGCTTGGAAAAATCGGAAGCGGGGTCACCAAACAAAACTTCATGCATGCCAAAAAAATCAACATTAATTTCAACCTTCAATATCCGCATATTTTACTCTATAAATCAGCTAAAGTCATCTCATCTGCCATTGAACTGAATATCAGTGTCCGCTGTATTCAGGAACGCCACACATTCTCATGCCAAACTCTAACAACACTTTGTTGGGAAACGGCTGGTTCTTCATCTCAGCTTCGGCTTGTGAAGACTCCACAGGTACTACCATTGGCGGCGTTGAAATGTTACTCAGCCCATTAGCCATTGAAGCTTTTATGAATATTGAAGAAATTGAACCCAGAATCAGCATAGCTAACTTCAACGGAAACCTTATAACAATCACCATCTGCTATTCACCAACAAATTCTAGCGTCAAAGTAAAGGTGACACATCTCTTTCAATGCCTCCGTTCTCTTAACAGACTAGTCCCAAAGCATAACTTCCTGATTATTGGCGGGGGATATGAATATTCAGGTTGATGTCAGTGACCTACACACATTGGCATATCATGCCTCCTCTAACCACCAAATTTCATAAGAAGACCTCTAGACAATAGGCATTCACACAGGAAGACATTTTGTCTAATAAACAAGGAATAGAAGAATATTGCATTAAATTGCTAAAACATCAACACATATCAAGGAATATCTACAGACCATCGGATTGTCGCTTCCACCTAAGAGACAATAAGAAAAAACAGTCTGCCTTACCACTGTATGACTGGTCTCTTATAGCAAGAAACTGTTACCTCAAAGACCAGTACACAATTACTGTCTGGTTTGAAATGCTACAATCAGATGCTGAAGAACCATTTCCTAATACCACCTACAATAATTCTATCACTTCTCGTGAAAAGGCTGCAGCGAATGTAATACCATTACAAGCTTGACATCAGCAACACATCCCTTAGGAATCAAATGTTAAAGAAAAACCGCCATAAGAAATACAATTCCATCTCTTAAATCTATCCAAGACTCCAATCAAGCACTTACTAAACTCAAGAATTGTTGGATCAACAAGCTGAATAGATACAGGGAAAAATCGACTCATCAACTGTTGGCAACAATCTACTCTTGCTTGGAAAACTGTTAACAATATCAGTGGCAGAAAAACAACTAATAAATGTAAATGATATAAGCTTATTTCCATAAGAGGTGATCTTAAATTTTATTGTGTATTAATTATTTGCTCTGTAATACATTGATCTCTTTTTGTGGATATGTTTTAATAATAACAATATAACAAACAATTTGTTACCTTTTATATATATATATATATATATATATATATATATATATATATATATATAATTTATTCGAAAATTATAACATAAAGATGTTATAAAATCCTAAAAAAATAGCTATTTTGTTTCAACACTTCTGGTGTCTTATCATGTAATGCTGTTTAATGTAGAATGAAGAGTTTTATACTTTTAAAGCACCAAATACATTCAGCTGTTGTTTCCATGTGTTTGTCCGAAACAATATATATATATATATATATATATATATATATATATATTGAACAATAAAAAAAATTAAAAAATTAAAATCTTCAGACACACTGGGTTGTAGATTAATAGTCTTTGGTTTTTTTTATTATTATTTCATTTAGATTCCTCGACTAGTTTCAACCCAAAAATGGCCATCATCGGGAGGAGAAATATTTCTGCTTGCTGGTAGCACTAAACTACAGAAATGAATGTCTTGCTGGAGAAAATGAACTTTTGTCTGTAGTTTTCATTTGTTTTTTTAATTTTTTTTTATCTTTTTAACATGAATCTTTTAACATTCCTTGTGTTGGTCAAACAGACTCTTTTAAGTTGTTATTTGAGATAAGAGCTGGATGGATCTATGCTTCTCTGAATTCCCGTGGTCATTTTGACAGTTTTATTGGTCCTGGAGAGGGGCTGTGTCACTATTTAGTGTTTGTGTGTGCGTTATTTGGTTCTTAGGGAGTGAGTGAGTATGATATGTGTAAGCGTGTGTATTGCTGTGGGTGTGTGTTATCATTTGGCTCATTAGGGAGTGAGTGAGTATGATGTGTGTAAGTGAGTATATATTCGTGTGGGTGAGTGTATAAGTGTGAGGCCTCCACACCTCCGTAAGCATGTCTGTCTTGTGTGGGTGAGAAATGTGGGTAGGTTTTGATTTGTTGAGTTATATATTAGTGCTATCTATATTGTTAAATTTATGGTTTAGCCCGGCTGGATATTTTGTTTTTAGACGTTGTATCCACTTATTTTCATGGAACTCTAAAATCTTTCTAATGTTATCTGCTCTGAACTTTTCTATTCTCTCAATTATAGTGAATTTGGCATGGGTTTTGAAATCGTATTTTTCCAGGCGGAAATGTTGTTCTACAGGTAATATATATATATATATATATATATATATATATATATATATATATATATATTGCTCTGATCGAAAGGTAGATATTTCTGGCGGATATTCGTGAAAATCAGTTTTGTCTACATCTTTCACGGCTAGGAAAATGTCTACAACCTATTCAGACTTCGGGGTGTAGGTAGGAGTGGCTGTTGGGGCAGGGGATATCAAGCCGAATACATCCATGGAAAAATCGACTCATCAAGTCTGATGCTGCTAACAAACAATGTTAACAAACAAATGCTGCTAACAAACAGTTAACAAGACCAATGGCAGAAAATAAAAGACCAATAGTCAGACTGAAAGACGGAAATAATGGCAAGGTAATTTTTAAAAATGTCTTTGGAAATGTATCTGACATTTTTGATACTGAGGTTAAACAAATCATTGAAAATTCTCTTGACATTAAACCTGGAACTTTACAGAAGAACTTGAAACGGCTTTAAGAAACTCCAAAATTAAGAAAGCTGTAGGAATTGATAAAATTCTTCGGCAAGTCTGGATTTCAAAGATATTCTACTCCAACTCTGTAACACCACGTATAACATGGGAGAAGTCATAGAAAGCTGAATAGAATACTTTTTTTTGCTGAACATACTTCTTTTCCAAAAGAAAGATCTAAAATCGACATAAAAGAAAACTATAAAGCACTCACAATCCATTGCAACAAAAAATTTACAACTGAGTTCCTGTCAACAGAATACAACCGGAAGTAGAAAAGGCACTACGAAAAAAATCAAAATGACTTTTGAAAATAAGAACAACTGTTGGAGAAATCTTGATTGTTCGGCAGATTACAGAGGAAATCATGACAAAGAATCTCCAGTTCGCTTTACTTTTTTTTTTAGATTTCTCTAAAGCCTTCGATGCCGTACATAGAAAGAAAATGAAGTTCCTCCTGGCATATGGTATCCCCACTGAAGCAGTAATTGCTAAAATGATGCTATATAATAACTACCAAATCATTGGTTAGTGTTATGGTGAAACACACCTATCCTATAGTTAATAAACTCTCCCACCTAATATAAGTAGGAGTAGTAAGAGAAACGAGGGTCAATCGATGGCGGACGACAGTAGTCGACAGTTAGTCGAATACGAAAGTAGTCAGCGACCACAACAAGATTACTCTGTGTATTACCTATTATATCAAGTTCCTAACGTTTTGTAAGTCGAACCTATTTTAGGACCGGTTTAGTACAAATACAAGCCTCCACTGCGAAATAACTCCACAACAGTTAGATCCTTCGATATCAAAGCAGGCGTCCTCCAGGGTGAAACGCTCGCACCCTTTCTTTTTGTTATCAGCTTTGACTACATATTGAGAACTTCCATCGACAAACATAATCTTCTAGACTATTTATATTATTCGGACTATTGTCCTCGTCATATTTATCATAACGTTTCGGCCGTTGTAATCTTCGGGCATCTTCACGTGGTTGAAATGTCGACCTGAACCCTTTATTTCGCTCGCTGGGGTAGACTGTTCTAGTTCCACGTGCCATGTCTAATGGATGTCAGTTATCAGTTATCTCCTGTTAAATCACCTCTCCAAGTTCTCCACTACCTTAACTATGTATAGAACCCACACTGTCATTGGATCTAACTAATACCTTTATCCACTGTGCCATATATAATTAAGGACATTTGGGTGTGAATTTCTGGGAATTATAAACCTAATCTCTTCAGCACCGTTTTTTATGAGTGTTTATGTTGCAATTTTTGCTGTTATTTTGCTATTGTTTATCATTTTTTTTTACCAGGACTCATATTGCAATTTTATTTGTTATTATTGCTTTTCCCTGGCACTCCTTATTACTGGTTGCCATATTGTATTCGTTTCTACGCTTGGTTGGCTCAGGAGATTTTTGTGGCCTAGCATATGTGCTTATTCCTTAAGTTTACGAATTTCATCATCATCTAGGTTTTAATTTATCTCTAAGACTGTCAAATCGATATTATGCTAAAAGGTTGGCAAATATTTACTATGCTTTTGATCTAGCTATGATCATTACCAATGACACAGTTCTCCTACATCATCTAGAAAATGCTGCCAACGATGTTGGACTCTGGGTCAATGCCTCTAAAACTGAATCTATAGGCTTCAACAATAGAAACTGTCTCAGGTGAATAAATAAAATCTGTCGAATCTTTAACACACCGAGGACGTGACCTAACATTTGGCCGACGGACATTTGGCCGAAAAAGTACCAGTAAAAATAGTAACCTTTACGTATTTTACTTAACAGTATTATAACGTAGAATAAAACTAATAATAACCACCGAAGTGATTAAATTACTAAATCTAAATTTAAAGTATAAAGTTTTCTTATTTCAATATTTTTTTTATTGAAGTTAGTATTTTAAAAAAATATTTGAGTGTATTTGGGTAAAAAGTAGCACCTAATTATTTAAATTCGTATTTAACAGTAAGATAAAAGCTACTTCATCCCTTTAAGATAATGATCATTAAAAGCGAAATTGAAAGATCTTTCATATCTTAAAAGCTTTTTCTCAAAATACTTAACAACTTACAGTAATATTTGAAGTTAAATATAATATATACAGAATAGATTTTTATAAAAAAACCTGTCAAAAATAAAAACGAAAACATATAAATTAATACAGTAAATAAATATAAATCTATGTAGCACATTACGATAAAGATTGTGACATACATTAAAGTACGCCACTACATTTTCGGTTAAATATCAATTCGGTTAAATGTCCGCCGGTCAAATGTATGTCGGCCAAATGTATGTCGGCATAAAAATCCGAGTACCCAACTAAGAATCTAAATAAATTCTACTGAAAAGTATGTAAAAATTTGTATAGATAAAACCTGGTCCGCCTTGAATAAAATCGATATAATCTGGAAATCTGATCTATCAGAGAATTTCAAACGGAAATTCTTTCCAACCACTGTAGAGACGGTGTTAATGTATGGTGCTACTGTTTGGACATTAACTAAACCTCTTGAGTCTAATCTTGATGGAAACCTCACTCGGATTATTAAAGCTATACTTAACACCTCTTAGAGAAAACATCCAGCTACATCATCACTCTATGGATCCATCCTTGATATTTCCAAAACTATTAATATAACTAGGATAGGAAGTTGTGGAGAGCCATGATCAACGTACGTAACAAGCTTGTGTAAATGTATAACAGAACAGGGAGTGGGAAAGATAGTAAAAAGACAAACATGTCTGAGAGTTGCAAAGGATAGGAAGTTGTGGAGAGCCATGATCATCCTACCTAACAAGATTGTGTAAATGGATGGCAGAACAGGCAGTGGGAAAGATAGTAAAAAGACAAATATGGCTGAGAGTTGCAAAGCATAGGAAGTTGTGGAGAGCCATGATCAACCTACCTAACAAGCTTGTGTAAATGTATAACAGAACAGGGAGTGGGAAAGATAGTAAAAAGGCAAACATGGCTGAGAGTTGCAAAGGATAGGAAGTTGTGGAGAGCCATGATCAACCTACCTAACAAGCTTGTGTAAATGTATAACAGAACAGGGAGTGGGAAAGATAGTAAAAAGACAAACATGGCTGAGAGTTGCAAAGGATAGGAAGTTGTGGAGAACCATGATCAACCTACCTAACAAGCTTGTGTAAATGTATAACAGAACAGGGAGTGGGAAAGATAGTAAAAAGACAAACATGGCTGAGAGTTGCAAAGGATAGGAAGTTGTGGAGAGCCATGATTAACATACCTAACAGGACTGTGTAAATGGATGGCAGAACAGGGAGTAGGAAAGATAGTAAAAAAATAAACATAGCTAAGAGTTGCAAAGGATAGGAAGTTGTGGAGAGCCATGATTAATCTACCTAATAAGCTTGTGTAAATGGATGGCAGAACAGGGAGTGGGAAAGATATTAAAAAGACAAATATGGCTGAGAGTTGCAAAGGATAGGAAGTTGTGGAGAGCCATAATTGAACACAGAAGAAGAACAAAGGGTTTATACAGTTTATCATATAATGCCATCTACACCTGACTGACATTCTGCATTCTTGTCGAATCTATTAGATACCTAGGAAGTGAGATAAATTTTGCAGAAGAGGAGGTGAAAATTTGCATATTTAAAGCTTGGATCGCCTTGAATAAAATGGATGTAATCTGGAAATCTGATCTACCATAATACCTCAAAATGGAGATTCTTTCGAGTTACTGTAGAGTCGGTGTTAATGTGTGGTGCCACTGCTTGGACATTAACTAGGACCCTTGAGTCTAAGCTTGATGGAACCTACACTCGGATGCTGAGAGCTATAGATAATATCTCGGGGAGACAACATCCAATGAAATCTCAGCTCTATGGTCACATAACTGTTATTTCTACCATCCTATTTGGACGCAGTGCTTTTCAGGGCATAGCTAACGAGCAAAACAAAGACTTGTGAATGCTCTAGTGCTATGAGGTTTTAGCCATGTCGCAGGGCCGGCTGGTCATCCAAGAGTCACCTACGTTGACCAACTACGTTATGACAACAGATGCCACCATAATGGCCTTCCAACATTGATGCAGGATTTGATGGATGATGTGATAGACTCATGAATGTACGAGCTAGCTCCACCAAATAATAAATAAAAAGTATAAAAAGTTATTTGATCAACAAAAGAAAAGAAGATGTGGAGAGATATAAGTTATCTTTTTCTGAAAGAAGAAGCTAGAACTTTTGGGGTGTTTTACGAGAAGTATAATTAAGGAGCAAATGATTTACTTGTTTCAGTGAAAATTGCCGGTCTGCTATATATATATATATATATATATATATAACAGCAAAAAAACAAAAATTACCACAACATAGAGGATAGTCTATTTCAAGCGTTTCTGTACGTGACTATCATCAGTCCTTAAGTGTCTGTCTCGGACCATTGTTTTAAATTTATTTTCAATGTTAGTCCTCCTCTGGTAGACACCTTGTTAATGCGAATAGGTTTGTGTTAGCGATTGGTAGGGGCGTAAGGTATCTTATCCCGGGAGCAGCGATCTGGGGTAGGAGTTTATTTATGGCCAGGACTTTTCGTTGTTTGTAGTTTAATACCAGTTCCTACTATATGGTGCTTTTTATGCAAGCCCTGTCTACCAGAATAGGACTGACATTGAAAATAAATTCAAAACAATGCTCCGAGATAGAAACTTATGGGCTGATGATAGCCGCGTACAGAACGGCTTGAAATAGACTATGCTCAATGTTGAAGTAATTTTTGTTTCTTTGCTGTAAAAAAATATATGCTGTGTTATAATAAATACATCGATCTCTCTGAATCAGTTTTAATAACTAATATTACTAGGATCTATCCGGATTATATACCAATGGATCGATAACCTGTACTATATATATATATATATATATATATATATATATATATACTCTTTCTTTGTTTCTCACGAAGTTTTTCTTTTTCTTAGTCATCTGCTTAGATTTTGGAAGGCATTTTTGGCTATCCCAATGTACCTTCGGATTACAGTGTAGAACTTACTGTCCTCTTCTCAGAAAAGCACCAAACTTGTTCCACAGTATTTTCCTAGAAACAAACGGCTTGGCGAATTAACGTGTCGGTTAAAATTTGCCTGGTTTGCGGGCAATTGTGAATCTCACTGTCGCGGTCGGGTACTGCGGATGAGCGAAAACTCCTATACAGTTGAAGCCACAGCCAAGTGACAGAAATTCAAAGAAGTTTACGAATATTTAACTGATATAAATTATCTCACCTATGAAAAGCTTCAGTTCAGTATTCCGAAAATGCTATAGACTACGAAGCGAAACACCTGTAGAAGTCCACAGGGTTCAACGGCGATTGAAATGTCAGGAGTGTTACAACAAAGATGACGATACAAGTCGGAAAGGAATCGTATATAACAATGACAATTCCTATTCTAAAATATTTCGATATATATCACAAACCTAAGGCGTTGTAAATTATCTTATCATATAAGGTTCTTCCGGGCTGATGAGATTCTTTTTGCGTGTGTTATAAAATATTTTATCGTTCTTAATCAGATGAGTATGTCTGAGAAAGACTGAGGATGGCGGGGGGAAAACACGACAAAATAAAAACCTTTGAAAATAAAATTTGAAGTAATTATAAATATGGGTGAGTAATATAGCAAAACACACACACAAAAAGTAATATAGCAAAACACACACAAAAAGTAATATAGCAAAATAAACACACAAAAACTAATATAGAAAAACACACGCACAAAACAGTAATATAGCAAAACACATACACAAAAAGTATTATAGCAAAACAAACACACACTGTCACGCACACAAACAAAATAATCTATAGGAAGGATTCCGACATTAGCCACGATTCACTTGTTATCTACCATTTAACGAACGGTCAATGATAGAGAGTAAAAGATAAGAAGGATAATTTCTGACGGCGATTTCATAAGTATATTAAATAATTGATTCATTTTGATCATCAATAGCAAAACAAAACTACTTATCTTTACTTCTGATGTCAAGAAACAAACCTCATATTTACGCTTATTCATTTTTAAAATTTTTCTTATACAAAATATGGTTTAATAATGATTGAGTCTATATTTTCCTAGGATTTGATTTATAGCAAGATTAAATCACTAATGTCCAACGTCCCCTTAACAGATTTTAGGTAAAAATTTAAATTAATACTAAATTATATGTAAACCTATAATTACGATCGGATATTTTTTTTTAATAATTAATACATGATTTTAGGGGCAAAAACTAACAGGTTACGAAGCGAAAAACCTGTAGAAGTTCACAGGGTTCAACGGCGATTGAAATGTCAGGAGTGTTACAACAAAGATGACGATACTAGTCGGAAAGGAATAGTATATAATAATGACAATAACAGGTATGTATCTCAGGTGTTATGTATCTCAGGTGAGTATTTGTGTTGGAATTATTCAACATCACTTTCCGTGTCGATAACCACCACACTATGGACATAATCAGTAAGGTTAAATAAATGTAGAAAAGCTTTAGATCCGATTGACTCTGTTGAATCGAAAACATTAAAACGTTATAACCCGACTGAACAGGAATTTAATATGCAACGTAACGGTGGTAACAGAAAAGTTGTTCAAATCGTGTAAAAGCATGTGTTAATAGCCCATCTCACAAAATGTAAAAACACTAAACTAAATGAGTTACTTTTTTCCGGCATTTCAGATAAGACATTTAACCATTTTGACACCATTTGTCATGAGAATCAATGAAAAACTCTTTGAGTTAGTTCAGCTAGAAAGAGAATAATTTAAAATTGTTTGTATCAGCCCCATTATATCTTCCCAACTGAACAAAGGTGAGATGAAAAAGGTCATTCAGGCCTTCAGTATTGGTACGAACATTCATACACTGGCTTCCATCTTCAATGTTCATTCAAGAACCATGAAGAGAATGAGGAATGGATTTAAAAATGGAGGGAATAGTAGAAAGGAAAACTGGATCAAGAGGTCACAACAAGAAGAGAGATTATCATTTCAACTAAGAGCTAAATACATTCTTATTGTTCAAAGTAGCGTCCAATAGTGTTTTAAAAAACCCCGGAAAATCCCGTAAGATATATTTTAATCATTTCTAAGATACAACGGTTCAAGGCTTAATCTATTAATAAGATAATTTTGTTGTTACACCCGGCGTATATCTATCTATCTATCTATCTATCTATCTAAATATATATATATATATATATATATATATATATATATATATATATATACACACAAGATGTAACAGCAAAATTCTCCAAATCGTATAACAGTATAATGTTCATCCCACAAAAGGTTTAATATCTAAAAAAAAAAACACTAAGCTAATTGAGTTTATTTTTTCCAGGTTTTCAGATAAGACCTTTAGCCATCTGGACACCATTTACCGTAAGAATCACTGAAAAACCCTTTGAATTATTCAGGTAGAAAGAGAACAGGTTAAAATCGTTTTGTGTCAGCTCCAATATGTCTTCCCAAATGAGCAAGGTCAGACGAAAATATCATTCAACCCTTCAGTAATAGGACAAATATTCATACTCTGGCTTCTATCTTCGAAGTCCGTTAAAGAACCATTAAGATAATGGTGAAGAAGTCAAAAAAAGAGGGAACAGTAGAAAGGAAAACAAGAGGCCACAACGGGAACCCTCACTGAGCAATGATGAGAGGAAAGATCACTCTGGCCTTTAGTAATAGCACCAGCATTCATACTACGTCTTCCTTTTTTAAATCTATTCCAGAACCATCCAGAGAACGGTAAATAACTTAAAAAAACAGTTTCTGCAGTTCAGTTCGTTCATATCTATCTCGCGCTGTTGAAAGATTTCAATATATCTATCTAGCTATCTAGCTATGTATCTCTCTGTCTCAGTTTACATAGCTATCTGGTTCAATTTTTTCATATATATATATATATATATATATATATATATATATATATATATATATTCGGCCATTTTGGTCGAAACTAGCCGAGGAATCTAAATGAAATGATAATAAAAAAAAACGAAAGAATATTAACCCAGTGTGTCTAAAGATTTTAATTTTTAATATTTTTTTTTCATTTTATATATATATATATATATATATATATATATATATATATATATATATATATATATATATATATATATATATATATATATATCACTGTTGATCTATCTATCTACGCAGTTTCTATTTATCTATTGTCTATCTGATTCGTTTTATTCTATCCGTCACTGTAAGTTAGTACAACTCGTTATATATATATGCAAGCACCTCGAGGTGGTGTAATGGTTAGCAAGCTTGTCTGGATAGAACAATTGCGATTGAGTAGTGAGTTCGATCCTCACTGGGTGCCCGATACTTTCGGCCTTGTGCCACATCTAAGCTATGCTTGGAAAATCAGGGCACCTCGGGGTGGTGTAATGGTTAGCAAGCTTGTCTCGCTAGAACAATTACGACTGAGTAGTGAGTTCGATCCTCACTGGGTGCACCATACTTTCGGCCTTGTGCCACATCTGAGCTACGCTTGGAGAATCACTATATGCAAGCAAATGTAGCACATCACGAGTCACTTTTCCTCTTACAATTGAGTCGGTTTTATGTAGTACAAGTCAGCTACTGCCCGTCCTGGGTAAGACGATAAACTACGTCCAACAGCAAGAAATATAATAATGAGGATTTGAGGAGCATTAAATAACCCATTGAGGTGTTGATATGCCCTAAAACAAAATAAACCCAACCAAATCTACTACAAACTGATTTTTTATAAAGAATATATATATTCTATTCATACGAAGCTATCCTAAAAATCGTGTCGGCATTAAATAACCCATTGAGGTGTTGATATGCTGTAAAACAAAATAAACCAAACCAAATCTCCTTCAAAGTGATTTCTTACAAAAAATATATATTCTATTCATACGAACCTATTCTAAAAATCTTGTCGACATTAATTAACTCACTGAGGCTGATATGCTGTAATACAAATCAAACCCAACTAATCCGCTAATGTTAGCCTTTTTTGTTAAAAATTACCTGAAATTTACCTGGATAAACAAACACCTGAAGAATGACAAATGGTAAACTGCCGAAACGTTGTTATAATAAAAAGATGAGGCGCTTCATTAATTTTCTAAAAATTCGGCAAAAATAAATTTAAAAAAAATTACTAATCCAAGCTTAGATGTTGCGCAGGTCGAAATAATGACCACCCAGTGTAGATCGAATTCACTATTCACTACTTATTGAACTTTAACCATTACATGACGTCGAAGTACCCAAATTTTGAAAAAAATAAACGTAGCTACTAAAATAAGACGTAGTGTAGTTCCTTGTTGTTTTTATCTTTACTCTGACTAACTTAATCTATTTTATTATTTTCTGTAATGCTAACGACAAAATCAACATTATCCTTCTAAATGTTCATTTAAAATTCAATAGGTTAACTCATTTTCATTCTTGCTCGATAAGCAGTTACATTTTCTTTTTCAAATTTATATGAATCTGCCAAGAGCTGTCATTATGTCTTTTATTATAGTAATCTTTTATGTCATTTGTAACGTTGTATGACATTTAATTTAGAAATTATAATCCATAATCCCTTAAACAATTAGGAATTATTTGAAAACCGGTTATCTTTTCACCTTTATTTTTTATTTTTTTTACTGATCACTCATATGGAAAAGCGAAAACAAGACACGTTACACAATAGCAACGTTTTCAATTTCCGAAGAAAGATAATCAAGATGGCGTTGGCTTTGAAAGCAGATACATTGAATATTAGTTTTAAAGCGACAATGGTTTTAAGATATCGATGTTTCGAAAGAGACGGCGTTGATGAAGAAAGAGTCATGACGCAAGAGGTGACAAATGTATACGGATTAAAGAGTTTTTGAAATGGAATAACGAGAAGAACGAGAAAGAAATCCTTACAAAGATAAGAATAAAGTTTTAATTTTCTCAGTTCTGAAATTGCTGATTTGGGGATTAAGGACAGAAGCAGCAAGTGATGAACACAGGCTTGAGAGGTAGTGTCTCGATTAGAGATTATTTTGATTTTCAATCTATACTGGCCGTGAAGAGTTTTGCTGTAATTTTTTTGCTTGTGTAGACTTGTATTAGTTATAGTTAGTACGAAATAATAAATCCCTTCGCCCACTAGCATCAAATTCCGACAATTGAGGACAAAAATGGAAAGAATTCGTGAGCTTATGCGATTTTTTTAACCAATGAAAACCTTGCCTTCACAGAAACTGACCGGTGAGCTAAGAAGAATAAGGAAAGGAATTCGCTAGTACATTTGAAATTGTTTTTAAACCAATAAAAATGTTACTGTCTGTTGTAGAATACGACAATGGGTATGTCTCCATTCACAGAAATACAGTAGTAAATACAGTTAGAGATTCATTGTAGAATTCACTTGACTCACTTCTAGCAGTTTACTACTTATTCTACGCGCTACTGGCGAATCTTATATGTGTTGTTCTTGTCCTAAATATCATCGTTCATTACCAATTTTCGTGTGATTATCTTATTCAGCAACATTTCATAGGTGACAACACCGTCACAGATATTAGCTGGTCAGTGAAAAAGAAGAAAATAAATTCGCCAGCCTACGCGAAATTCCTTTTAATATAAAATGAGGAGAAAAATTGAATTAATAAGATAAGTGTCTGAAGTCATATGAAAGTTTTTGTTTTCAGTTCCTCGTGAGCAGCGATGAAGCCAGTGTAAAATTATTCGCTAATTATATAATCGGCTTCAAAGCAAGCACGAGGCTCTTCAAAGAATTTTTTAAAACTATTCAAGAAAACTTGGTATTTCAAACTATCTCTCTTCGTTTACTTTTGAACGTATTCAAATTATATATTCTTTGGTGAGCAATGAACTCTCACACCTTTTGTTTTAAATTTTTTGAATATTATTTTATGTCAGATTATTTAATATGCTGTATGAACTTCGGACTTTAAACATTCTAATTTTGTTTTCCTGAAACAAGCTTTTGACGTGGGTTTCGTCTTCATTACCATCCATCATTAATCTTCTTCGTGTCGTTAAATCAACTGTTCAATTAACCTCCAAGCCTCACGCCACTATATGAGTAATAAAAATACTAATGTGAAATTTTATTACATTAGTCATTGTAAAGCATTATTAATTTTTCAATTCTATTTTCTTCATCATGATTTTCTTTCATTTATATTCCAATTATTTATAGCAGTATTACTTTTGTTGCGACTTACAGAAGGTTACTGAAAGAGGAATAACCAAAAAGGAGGTTGGAAATGAAATGGTAATCTTTATAACATCAACAAAATACAATACTCGCCAGCGGCTTGTATTAGGTAAACCACTTCTAGTGGTGGACTACTTAGCATGTTATCCATAACTTGTATAACAGAATATTATAATGAAGGTAATTGCGCAATTCTCGGCTCAGAATTATAAAACAACATAACTTTCTGAAAAACCTCTAGTAACATATTGTTAATTTATGCTTTTTATGTCCTTTTTGTTAAAAGGGCATTACTTTCCGAACGTCTTAATGCTGAAGTAATCTTAACATCAAATGAAACGTCATCACTTTTCGAACGCCATATTGATATAATGCTAGGGCAAGTTTTTTTTGTTTATGTCCTTTCTGTTAAAACGGCATTGCTTTCCGAACGTCCTAATGATGAAGTAATTTTAACATCAGATGAAACGTCATCACTTTTCGAACGCCATATTAATATAATGCTAGCATAAGATATCTATATCCTTTCTGTTAAAAAGGCATTGCTTTCGGAACATACTAATACTGATATAATAACTTATATTTGCTTTTATAAACTTTCTGTTTAAACGACCTTACTTTTCGAACAGACCTATATTGACATATTAACATATTTGTCTTTATATTGGTTGAATCTAAACGTCATTACTTTCCAAACACCTTAATACAATGTTTAACTTACATTGCATAACTGTTTTGTGTAAATGTCATTACTTTCCGAACACGTTTGAATGGTTTTACTCTGAAAGCAAGCGAAGTTTAATCAGACGTAATTATAAACACGTGAGTTACAATATTCAGATATTTTATGCACCATGTCTTCGACCTTGCCAAATATGATGTTTCTGGCAACGACATTCCTGACAGGAATAAGCCAGAAAGGCAGCACCTCATTTTTCCATTTGCGAATCACATAGGTTTCTTTGATTTCTTTTTGCATTTGTCAGGATTCTGAGCACTAGGTTAGGAACTAAATTCCCTCGAGTTGCAACGTTCCAATAGCAACAACAACAAATATGAAAAACACTCTTCAAGAATTCGATTTTCTCCAAAATCTCTGCATCCCATTTCGTGCGATTGATTCTATCTCCTCATAGCTAGCTTTCATTTCATTCCAGTTTTCAAACTTTGAAGAGGTTTTTCGAATCCGTCTATTAGATAGACATTCCAAGACATTTGTATGTATTTAATCTCGCAGTTCCAATAATGTGTTGGCGGGTTCTTTGTTTGGCTTGATTGGTTTTCTACATGCTAGTATTCGGGCGGTGTTCTTTTGCGCTTGTCGACTTATTTCCTTGCTAAGCCTGTTAAGGCGAAGACTTTTCCTTCAATCTCGATTTGTAAGCGTATCAGTGACACTACCCAGCGAATAACTCATTCAATGGAATTAGTTTTAGTCATATTACCTCGGGGAATTGACTTTGCAAAGAACCTCCAAATTAAATAATAAGTTAATATATTTCAATAACTGAGCTTTAATGCATATATGCGCGTGTGCAAGAGCGTTTTGCTTGAGTGCGCACTCAAGCAAATATATATATATATATATATATATATGAAGAAATATAGTTTTAAAGTGTGATATATTGATGAGATAAAGTGGTCAATATCAGGCATAGAGTGTATGTAAATATAAATATAAAAGTGAACACTGAAGTCAACACTCAGAGGCGACAGGCTGTTTCCAACTGGACGCGATCGTCAGTCCATCCAGCATGAAACAGCCTGGTGTCTCTGAGTGTTGACATCAATGTTCACTTATTAAACGCTCTATCTCTGATATTGAGCACTATATGGCATAAAGATCACACATCCTAAAACTATATTTCTTGTTCTGCTATTAATCTCGCGGTTCTTGATAAAATCCAAAATCCGAAGAAGGATCTGCAATGTAATCGATTCCGACTTAGCATCTCGACATCAGTCACTTTCTCACCGACTTACGTGGCTTCCCTGACGTTTGCGTCCAGCATGAAACAGCCGGTCGTCTCTGAGTGTTGACTTCAATGTTCACGTTTTTATATATATATATATATATATATATATATATATATATATATATATAGTAGATGACGGAGTGCTTTCTTTTTCTTTAAAACAAACCCCTTTCATCCGCCATTTTACAGAAAGGCACATTATTTATCCCCATGTTCTTTTCAGTTTCGCTGTTCATTATTATTTCTTCTATGTTTGTACTTTTTTTCTAACGAATCTTTCTGAAGAAGTGTTGGACGAAAGACCTTGTTTTTAAACAAAAAGTATGGTGTCCGCCATTTTAAAACAAAATATATTTTCTGTGGTATAAAAATTCTGTTCAAATAATATATATATATATATATATATATATATATATATATATATATATATATATATGTGTGTGTGTGTGTGTGTATTTAGGCAGAATTTTTCATTGATACATGTTTCATTAAATAATATAGACAAGTGTTGTCTGTTTATTTTATGTAAATTCTTTTCATATCGTCTGATAATTTAATAACATTATCATTAAACGAAGAAAAGAAAATCACAATATTGATACATATTTTAATCCTATCTAGGCTTTCGGCTTACATATATTCAAAGATGACAATTACATTACAATATATTAAGCAATACACGGACAAGACAGTGATGATAGTCTGTTTCTGTTTACATGGAAGATTTCCAAGCAACAACAAATCGCACCGCAACTCCTGACGTCACAGATGACCACGCGATGGTAAAACGAGAAGTATTTTGTCAGTAAATTGCTTAATATATTGTACTGTAGTTGAAATCTTTGATATTGGCGTATGTAAGCCGAAAGATAAGATAGGATTAAAAATATAAATATCAATATTGTGATTTTTTCGTCGTTTAATGATAATGACATTTTTGTTTAAGATATGATACAAAAGTAAAATATTTATACATTAAAAATAAATAGTCAACTTTGTCGATATTATTTAATGAAATATATATATATATATATATATATATATATATATATATATATATATTGGAAAATATACATTTTATGTTTAACGTTCATACATTTTTATAGATACAAGGATATTTAACTAAATGCTCTGTTTATACGTTAAACATAAAAATATTCCATTTAATAAATAAATTCATCGTAATTCTTTGTCCATTTCTTAATATATATATATATATATATATATATATATATATATATATATATATATATATATAGAAAAGATTTGTAGAATAATGCTATAGATTTAAGTACTGTCACTGGAAACTCATTTTTTCCGCAAAACCAGTACCCACAGAAGTAGATTTATTTTTATGCATTTTGAAGGCGCCTATTTGAATTTCCACACTTGCATATATTAACCAATCAGCGGCGTCATATGAAACCGGATGTAGTCTTTGAATTTTCAAAGAACTATCGTTATCGTCTGCTACGGAAATTCGAACGTTCACTTCCGAAAATGATCATCAATATTTTTCCTTCCTTAAAATAGACATTTAAAAATTGAGAAAATATTTCTTAAACTTTTATTTTTCGCTTATAACAGCGCTCTTATTATTTCACAGGAATTAGTTTTTCAGTTAACCTATGATCAATAACACATTTCACAAAACATAACTCGATTTGCATTATATTTTTTCGTCTAGGATGCCACCTGAATTTTACCAAAAACAAAACATTTTCCATGCCTAAAGATGACAGAAAGTACTTACGTATTTAAGAAAGACATTATACTTATAATTTAAAAAAATATAATAATTATAATTAAAAAAATTATAATTATTATAATTAAAAAAAAAACAATAATAATGACATTCATCGAGTGAATGTTAGTGTTGTGGTAGGATCCACCTAATTTGCATAGTGGAGTACCGACCATATAAATATGGTTGGTACCGGGAAGAGAAGGAGGAATCAAGAGATTCAACCAGAGACTCTGCACGACTGCGACTCAGTCAACACATTCTCCACGAACGGTCTTACCAGGAATATACAAAAGACTATATGTAAATATCGTGTACACTTTCTTGTTTCAATACATTTTGTTCTAAGTACATTTTGTGTTGTATTATTATTCCATGCATTAGTCAAGTTTCAACAGTTAGGTTAATGCACCTTTAAAATTTTGTTAGCGAAGGGATTTCGTCATTTTATATCATTAACTTTACTAATTTACTTTTGTATGAACGATTCATAGTAATATAAATTGAACTGCACCAGATATATATATATATATATATATATATATATATATATATATATATATATATATATATGGTTTAATAATAATTTGGTTGATAATTCCAGCCAGTGTCACAACATTGCGTCCTACTTCTTTTCTTCTTCTAGCTGTAGGGACATCATCATCGGATAAAATCCATCCTTCGGTCCGTCCATAGAATATCCCTCGAGATTCTCACGTGAATATTACTTTAGAAAAGTCAGTTATAGTTTATTATTGGTCCAATGTCGAAAGGAATTTACATAGGAGACTTCATGACAGCTCCCAATCTACGAAGTATTCTACACCTTTTGTCTTTCAACTAACTCAATTCCATCTTGTCCAAGATCTGATCCCTGATGCAAATTAATTGATTCGTTATAACGCACTTTAGTTTACGTTCCTCTCGAGAACACAAGTTCTAAAAGCCTTTTCTTTTGCTTCTATTTCTCAACGTAGTTATATTTTCAACGAACAGCAAAGCCACTTTGATATTCCCAATGTGAACATTCGCTCACTCAATAATCTTTTTTAATTTTTTGATAGATCTTTTCCATTAACCATGTTTCAACGTATATTATTGAAAGAAACAAAATACTTTTTATTAGATTACACAGGTCTTAAATTAATATTAATATAATCTGTATAATAACTTCAGACTTCAGTTTGTGTAATATATCCAGTCTTTAAAGAAGCCATATTGAAACTACCTAACAGTTTGGTTTTGACGCCGAAATTAATCATTTAAAATTAGAAAAAAAATATTTAAATACATTCGAGTTATTAAGAATTATGTGATTTGCATCATACCTTCAGACGGTCTGTACACGTTAGCATACACACAGACACATAGACACACACACACACACACACACACATATATATATATATATATATATATATATATAAGAAAGAGGTTGTAGTGGTTCCAACGAGAGAAAAGTATATATATTAAAAAGAAGAGAAGAGAGGTGCCGCAAACGTTTTTGGTTGTAATGTGTTTTTTTTTAGAAAAAAATATTATGCTTTATTTTCCATAATTTTACTACACGAGTTTCTGGTCTCGTGACCATCTTCAGGTAAAAGCGGAGATTTCCACATATTATTAAAATAATTAATTTTTTCCTTATGTTTTTCAATGTTAAATATTCTCGATATGAGACATTCTCTGTTTTTGTGTTAGTAATCCGAATGTCTTTCTTGAACTGGCAATGAAGAGTTCTGCGGCATTTTATCTTTTAATGTTTTACTGACCCCTGTGCGTTCTTAGATCTGTTTCCATTTTCGCGTGTTTCTGTCAGCATGCGTGTATATATTTCCTCTCCATACACATACTGTCTTACAACGGGGAATTAGTAAATTCATTTGTACTTATACACACATACATACACATACGCACATACACACCGTCCGACCAATATATATATATATATATATATATGTATATAGCTGGCCTAGAATGGTGGCTAGCCAATCCTTATTGCAGACGCTTTCTAAAGCGCATCTGTATTTAAGCAACACCCACTGGTCCACCTGTAATTTCTATGGTGAGCAGGCCTTAGTTATAGTTTCTACGAAAGAGCGTGTTGTCTAGCGGGATCAACAGTTCAAATAAGGCCTGTACGTTCAAGACCTGGGACCACCAGGACTTGTGACATCGTGCTAGCACAGCTTTCAACGGTCCCTCGAGGGATCCGTCTACCCATTTTCACTCACAAGTCTTGGATCAATCCGTGGCATGCTTTTCAGGCATTTTTCAAAGGTGCCCGCAGTGAGATTCGCACCCAGGTGTCATGGTCAAACCCCGGTCTCATGGAACAAGTATATATATATATATATATATATATATATATATATATATATATATATATATGTATGGTGCCCCCCCAAACGGGAATTTTTGAAGTGCGTATTGCCAGACATAAGCAAGTGGAAAAACTGCGTGACAGTGAGTTTGAGCAATTAAATATTTTGCGATTTAGAAGTCAAGATGAAATTCACAGTATCCCAGCTGAGATGTTACAGCAGTCTAAGGGTAAAAATCTCCGACTTACGACAATTCAGCTGGGTTTCTATCCTAGCTAGAGGCAACTGGATGTCTATCCACATTGATGAGCTATAATACAGCGAAACAGTCTGTCGGTGAATGGCCATATATATATATATATATATATATATATATATATATATATATATATATATTTGTGTGGATTGATTGATTCATTTTCTACAGTTTATCAACCTTTTTCAGATTATTTAAAGAGAAAAATATTTTTCAGAATAAAGAATTTTATTTTTAGTTAATGGTTGAGGGATAGAAGTCTTACTCATTAACCCATAATTAGAGGGGAAAGAGTCGTGGTGATACACTTTCTCAAAGATATTTGCATGCACGTGAATATAATGAACCCGACTGGAATTGAAACTCAACAGCCCAAATAATATTTCCAAAGCATTATCAATTACAACTCTCATATATCCAAGTTCATAACACCTTGTAGTCCGAAGCGGTCCCCCATCTAGGTGCTGACAAGTTTCAACGTTGCTTACCGTCAGTAATCGAACCGATGTTTCGCCGTGATGAGTCCTTTTTGTAGCATTTCATAAAGAAAATTTAAATATTATTAAATGAAAAAAAAATGGTTTAATTTTGTTTTTCCACTTCTTATTTCTCAATTAAGTAGCTGACTCTAACAACACAAAAGGTATATTTTTTCATTAATTTTATTGGCCTTAAAATTATGGTATATATATATATATATATATATATATATATATATATATATATAATTTTTCATAATTAGTAGAGATAATTCCAAGGAGGATATAAATCCAAAGAGAGCTCAATGTAAGAACAGAGCAAATGATAAATATGAAAGCGGAGACTTTAGAAACCCATGGTAATATTTTATTTCGCAAGACCGACTAAGTGATCTCGTCTCATCAGACCAAACGGTTTCACATATACAATTGGATTTAAAATTCATACAGCCACAAGCGAAGAACAAACAAAGGAATTTTCCAACATAAGATGTGTTTTAAAATAAAGTTATAATATGAGGGAAGAGACAAATATAGAAGAAAAAGAAAAGGGGGAGAATTGTCGTAAGTCGGAGATTTTACCCTTAGACTGTTGGCGCACGGCAAGGAAGAAGTTGAATTTAAGCGTATTTATTTTTTGATAAACACACAGTGACTGAGAGAACTCGATTCGATTTAACGAAGAGTCATTCATTATTAGCCATAATTGTCACTGTTTACAAACCCACACTTCTCCCCCAGAGAAATCAAACGAAATATATATATATATATATATATATATATATATATATATATATATAGTGTAGTGTTCTCCCTCTAAAGAGTCTATATTAGATTCTTCCGCCTACTATAAGATTAATCGGAGAGAAGACACAGGCAACGCTGAATAGATTAATTCATTTGATACACTCTCGCTCATCGTGTAATACTCTTCTGTTGTACTTACTGTTTAATATACTTATATTTGTGTAGATGTTCTGTTTCATTTTTTTAAACAATATATAGCAAACCTGTTTTTTATATTAGCTTAACCATTTACTTGGTCATAAAACAATATATATATATATATATATATATATAGTCGACAATTATATATATATATATAAATTTGAAAAATTTTCATTTAAACGTCATTTTTAAAAAATACATTCTTATATTTGTGTAGATGTTCTGTTTTATTCATTTTTTAAACAATATATTTATTGATAACATTAACCGTTCTGAATATTCGAGAAATATTGTTAAAGTGAAAATTTAAAATATCCTTAACCAAAGCTATTTTTAAAGACCTGCTATTATAAATTTGAACCTACTTAACCCCTCAAAAACTGGCTAAAAACGTTCATTAAATCTGACGAATTTTGGAATAACCATAGACCAGAGAAATTCAATCATATTCAACCATATATATATATATATATATATATATATATGTGTCTGTGTTTTTTTTATATACGAAAAACACACATGAAATGGACTTTTTAAAAGTGGGTTACAATTATTTTAAGACATTTTTTATGTTTATACATTTTTTTTATAGATACAAATATTTAAATAAATGCTCTATGAAAATTTTCGGACATTCAGGACTTTGATTCAGTAAATGTTGTTCAATATTCTGTATTTATACATTTAATGATCATATTCTGATTTTTTTTCTTCTTCAGTAATATCCGTGTACTGGGATAGCTGTAAAGTCATGAACAGTTCTTTTTTAGATATTGATTGATAATAATTTTCATTGGTATCAAACTGCTTTATTTTGTGTACAGTTAGGTAATTTTGTTTTTTATCTATTTTTTATATTTTTATTTTTAAATTTCTTTGGTTATTAGCATTATGTTTCTTTAAGTTTTAGTCAGCAAACAAGTTTGTCACGACATTTGGTATTAATCCAAAGTTTTAGGCTTATTTTTTCTTTAATTTGTTTATTTTACCCTTTCAAGGATCATTTTACTAATTTTTCCGATCTCAGGTCTTGTAGAGTTTATTATCCTTGTAGTCGGATTAGCCTCGAAATCTGAAGGACTACAAACGGAAAAAAAATTTAAAATATAAGTTGAAGGAGACAGTGAGTCTTGTAATATGCCATAACTTCTTACAGGTCCTATCTTCTTAACTGGGTTGGGGTGATAATCATACTAGTTTCTTGTTTCCTTCCTGTGAAAGTTGCATACGTTTCAAGAGCAGATAATAGCCCACTCTGTCACGTGGGTTTTATATTCAGCCTGTGTTAACAATGCGAAACCTGATACAAGATGTTCAATTGTTTCTGGATATTTCTCACAGAAACTCTATTTGGGGTCAACACAATTTTTTAATATGGGTGCTTGGTAATTTCTATTTAGCAAGCACTAGTCCTAAGCTGCAAGAATAAATCCTTCGATTTCAGCTTTCAACTATTATTATTATTATTTTTATTTTCTTTGATTTCTGGCGTTTACACATTTCTTTCCGGGTCCCGCCCAGGGACCTACGGTTAGAAATAGCGTCATGAGACTTTCCACTGACAAGAAAAAAAAAAAAAAATTAAATTACATAGATAAAGCCCTTCGTAAGGTGTGGGCTGTACTTGTCAGAACAATTTTTGTATTTATTATTATTATTAATGTTATTATTATTATTATTATTATTGCTATTATTATTTTTATTGCTATTATTATTATTATTATTATTATTATTATTATTATTATGATTATTATTATCAAACATTAAGAGAAGAGCGCGATTTAAGAAAAAAACAGTGTTTGAAAATTGTGCTGAAAGTGTGGAAAAATGCTTCTACTCACGCATAATACGCACCCCTTGTTTGGTAAACAAACCCTATAAATTGTACCTCTTCAGTTTCATTACGGTCAGTGTTTCCTATTCTCATTTTTAAAAAATGGTTTTAAACATAGAATAATATTATTCTAATTTAGTTTTATGATAATTCTTATTTTATTTTACATTTGTAATTATTGTTAGGTACATATGATTATATTTGACATATTTATGGGGTCACAATCGCCGAATGTTAGTGCCAAATTTCCATATGTTTGTGGTGAGTAGTTTTTTTCGCAACTAAAATGGACTTATAAAACGGAAATGTTTTAAAGATTTTTTGTAGCTGTGCATAATACGCATCCTTAATTTTGCTTATTATTTTTTATAAAAAATTGCGTATTATACATGGGGGATTACGATATTATTTAAAAAATATAAATCTACAAAAAATAATAAGTGTTTGTACAAAAATGTTTTGTCTTGTAATGACAAAAATATCTGTCCTGGTAATGAACGCGCCAAAACGAATGAAACACCGCCAGCTTGAAGGCATGAAACTGAAAAGCCCTTGGTGACCTTGTTCATCTTGGAAGTTTCCTTTAGTTGATTAGCTACTAAGAGGAATTAATCAAAGAGCTTAGTATAAATATTTGGGAATTTTTAAATCTAACTTGAAGGAGACAGATATCTTGTTGAAATATTGTTTAAGACTGTTTTCTTTCCTTTTTCTTTTTTTTTTTAAATTGCTCTCTTATGCAAACTAGTGTAATAATAATAATAATAATAATAATAATAATAATAATAATATAAAAATCCGTAGATTTCTATAAATATGCATTTGTCTATGAAACTATATAGATCTAGTTAGATGAGTTACGGGGCTTTTATTGTACATTATCATATGATTTATCTTATGTTGACTTCGGTAATCAATAAATATACATGAATAAATATTAGCATTTAACCACCCAGGAAATATAGAAAAACTTTCCTGCAATCCTCGCACATATAAAAAAAACCCCAGCCCGAAGCAATATGGCAAGCTTGAAAAACATAAAAGATTTTCTTTTCTCAAATGCTTTTCAGGATCTATTGGCGATAAACAAGCAAAGGTCAGCGTACTCAAGACTGAATCCTTCCCGGGTCCAGGAAATAAGGGAACGTCAGAAGGCCATATTTTCAAACGACTTATTCGCAAATCACGCCAGTTATTGGGCTAATTCTCCATCTTCGAATCCGATATATTGATAAAGCAGGAATACTGAGCATGAAGCGCATCTAACAGATATAAGGTCTATAAAATGGAAAGATAGATATTACAGATAGACGGACGGCTAGAAGAAAGATAGCTAGATAGGTAAACTAGCCCATGAAGAAGCCGATACTTGGCCTCGTGCAGGTCAGCAGCCAAGAAAGGCACTGAGTCTTGTTATCGGACCTTTGATCGTGGTGTTGTTCATTATAAGGGTTTCCTTTTCGATCAAACAGTCATCAACCTTTTGCATAGATCACCGACTTGCTTCTCCTGTCTATCATGAGGGATTCATGGCGATTTTGATGTCATCAGCAATGATATATCATTCCTATATCAATCTTCACCACGACAATATCAATGGGCCATCTTTAAGTACGTAAACCGGCATCTCTGCTCAACAGATTATCTCCTTTTCTATCTCCGTCTCTCCTTTCGTTTAATTGGCCTTACTCTCCCGCTAGTTACTGACTGTTTGCTCATCTCGTTCGCTGTTGTTTTTCTATCTCTTCTTAAGCATTCTGATTTCGTTTCTCTCTTTCCGCCTTTGGGTCATTCGTTCATCGTTTCCTTAGATTTTTACTTTATATCTTCAAATTAATTGGCGTCATTCTCCCGCCCGTTGTTGATTGTTGACCCCGCCTCTTTTACTCTAAATCTTCTTTCTAACTCCCCTCGCTCTCTCTCTCTCTCTCTCTGTCTCAATTTATTCATTTTCCATCTATCTATCTATCTATCTATCTATCTATCTATCTATCTATCTATATTTCGCGGCCTGTTCATATCTATCTATCTATCTATCTATATTTCTATCGGCCTCAGTCTGTTCACATCTATCTATCTATCTATCTATCTATCTATCTATCTATCTATCTATCTATCTATCTATCTCAGTCTGTTCATCTATCTATCTATCTATCTATCTATCTATCTATCTATCATCTATCTATATCTTCTATCATCTATCTATCTCATCTATCATCTATCTATCTATCTATCTATCTATCTATCTATCTATCTCAGTCTGTTCATCTATCTATCTATCTATCTATCTATCTATCTATCTATCTATCTATCTATCTATCTATCTATCTATCTATCTCAGTCTGTTCATCTATCTATCTATCTATCTATCTATCTATCTATCTATCTATCTCAGTCTGTTCACATCTATCTATCTATCTATATCTATCTATCCATCTATCTATCTATCTATCTATCTCATCTGTTCCACATCTATCTATCTATCTATCTATCTATGTTCATCTATCTATCTATCTATCTCATCTGTTCACATCTATCTATCTATCTATCTATCATCTATCTATTCATCTCATCTGTTCATCTATCTATCTATCTATCTATCTATCTATCTATCTATCTATCTCAGTCTGTTCACATCTATCTATCCATCTATCTATCTATCTATCTATCTATCTATCTATCCATCTATCTCAGTCTGTTCACATCTATCTATCTGTCTATCTATCTATCTATCTATCCAGTCTGTTTCATCTATTTTTATCTATCTATTATCTGTGTCTTTGTTCCATCTATCTATCTATTTATCCCTATCTATCTTTCAGTCTGTTAACTATCTATCTATCTATCTATCTATCTATCTATCTATCTATCTATCTATCTATCTATCTATCTCAGTCTTTCACATCTCTCTATCCATCTATCTATCTATCTATTATCCATCTATCTATCTCAGTCTGTTCTATCTATCTATCTGTAATTATCTATCTATATTATCTATCTATTATCTATTCTGTCTTAATTTTCCTGTTTTCTTTTTCTCTCTCTGTGGTTTTACGCTCTTTATCTCTGCATTTTTAATTTAATTGGCGCTTCTCTCTTTCTTAAATATCATCTCTCTCTCACAACTTTCTCTCTTTCTCTCTATCTCATTTCTCTTTCTTTATCCATTTCCCCTTTCTTTCTTTCCATCTGTCTTATTCTTACGGTTCATCTGTTTCGTTTTTCTTTTGTGGTTTTTTCTTTTTTTCTCTTCATTTTAATTTTTCTTCTTTCTTTCTTTCCATCTCTCTTCCATTCTCTCGGTTCATTCTTTTTTCTTTCTTTCTTTCTTTCTTTCTTTCTTTCTTTCTTTCTTTCCATCTGTCTTATTCCTCGGTTCATCCTTTCGTTCTTTCTTTCTTTCTTTCTTTCTTTCTTTCTTTCTTTCCATCTGTCTTATTCCTCGGTTCATCCTTTTGTTCTTTCTTTCTTTCTTTCTTTCTTTCTTTCTTTCTTTCCATCTGTCTTATTTCGGTTCATCCTTTTTTCTTTCTTTCTTTCTTTTTTCCTACTTTCTTTTTGTCTTATTTCCATCCTTTTGTTCTTTTTTCTTTCTTTCTTTCTTTCTTTCTTTCTTTTTTTGTCATTTATTTTCATTTTCTGTTTCTTCCCGTCTTTTTAATTTTTTTTTTTTTCTTTCGTCTTTCTTTTTTTGTCATTTTTTTTTGCATTTCTGTTTCTTTCTTTTCTTATTTTTCCGTTCATCCTTTCTTTCTCTCTTTCTTTCTTTCTTTCTTTCTTTTCTTATTCCTCCGTTCATCCTTTTGTTCTTTCTTTCATTCTTTCTTTCTTTCTTTCTTTCTTTCTTGCAATGTAATATCTTCTTAACTTATATTTTGTTTCTCTCATTCTCTCTTTGAATCTTTGATCTTATTTCCAATTTAATTGCCGCCTTTTACTTTCTTAAATATCTACTCTCTCTCTCCCACTCTCCCTTTCTTTCTCTCCCTCTTTCTCTCTCTTTCTTTCTCTCCCTCTCTCTCTCTCTCATACATTTTCATATATTCTTAACTTATAATTTGTGCGCCTCCCTTTCTCTCTTTGACTCTTTTTCCTACCCTCCCTTTAGAACTGCACCTTTAAATTATCTTGCGCACCCTCACTCCCTTTGTTAAATATATACTCTCTCTCTCACTATTTTTTTCTCTCTCTCTCTCTCTCTGTCACATACACATACATATTTTTACATTATAACTTTGTCTCTCCTATTCTCTCTCTACGTTTTACATCACCCTCTTGTTAACGCTATTTTCTGTTTTTACTTATAATTTTTTTTTTTTTTTTTGTCAGCCATTTTCTATCCCTGGGTTTAATTTTCTACAAATCAAGAATCTTTCTATTGCATCTTACCTCTAGAATATTTTGTTCTTGTTCTTGCTTTTTTTTTTTTTTTTTTTTACTTTTCTGGTAACCTTGGTCTCATGTTTATGTCTTTATGTTCATGACATACACTTCTATTCAATGTATTCCCCTTTCTTTCAGTCATAATCAATCAATCTTTCAATCCCTAGCTTTTTTTTTGTCTGCGAAAATCGTTTACCTTATTATCTTTTGATTACCGAAGTTTAATACTTTATTAAATACTTGTTTGTTTTTTTTTGTTTTGTTTCCCCATGACGACAATACCTCCCCCCCATCTTCGATTCCTTTTCTTGTTTTATTTTTTTCTTCTAACTCTCCCTATTCTTACCCCTACCATTTTCTAGATTTGTTTGTTTCCATCTCCTTCCTGTAGTAATAAAATTATTTTTTCTCCCTTTTTTTCTTTTAGTTCTGTGTTCTTTATGGGAGAGCCTCATTATCACTGTTGCTATTTATCCATAAATTACTTCCCTTTTTCAGAGATCCTTCCATCTTGAATTAAGCCAGCCTTTCTTTTTTTTCCAACTTATTTTCGTCCTTTTTATCATTTACCTTCATATCTATTTTATTCATTCTTGTATTACTTATTCTTTCTTCTTCTGCTACAATCATTTTATTTCATTCATTTTTTATTTCATCCCTACTTTTATATTTACTCCTTTTATTTATTTAATGGTTCCTTTTTAAACTATTCATGCATTATTGTTTTTCAATTTTAATTACGCCTTTTGTTAATTCATTCTTTTCTTTCATTTAGTCTTCCTTCTTTCTTTCGTTCCTTCCTTCATTTATTCTTTCTTTCTTTTTTCTTTCTTTCATTTATTTTATTCATTTACTGTTAATGCTTTCTTTTTTCCTACTTTTTTTACATTTTCCTTCTTTCTTCTTTTTATTCATTGTGACAGCATTCATTTTTTTTCTAAATTTTTCCTTCTTTCCACTTCTTTTTTATTCATTCTTATTGCAATTTTTTCATTCTTTCTCATAGAGGTCTTCTTATTCTTTCCTAGTTTTTCATATTAAATGAAAAACTAGGAAAGAAGAAAATAAAAAAATGGAGGGTAACAGAATAACTTTTACCCGACATTTTTTTTTATTTTCTTCTTCTTTTTCATTTCCTTCTTCCTTGTAATACTTTTTCTCCGTTACGTATTGTTCTTTTTTGTTTTTGTTTTTCATTTCTTTTTCATGCTTTTTTTTTTAATAATATTCAATTTTTATAAAATTACATTTTTTTTTCTTTTTCCTCCTATTTTTTTCATTTTTCTTTAATTGGATTTTCTTTTTATATTGAATTCTTCTCCCATTTTATCGACTTTTCATTTCTCCTTTTAATACTTTTAATTTCTGTTTTAGTCTTTCATTATCTTGTTCTATATATATATATATATATTTCTTCTTCTACTTCCTCCTCGTCTTCTTCTTCTTCTTCTTCTTCTTCTTCTTCTTCTTCTTCTTCTCCTTTTTCTTCTTGTTCGTCCTCCTCCTCTTCCTCTCCCCTTCTTCTTGTTCTCCCCCTTCCTCTTCTTCTTGTTCTTCTTCTTCTTCCTCTTCTTCTTCCTCCCTCTCTTTTTGTTGTTGTTCTTCTTCCTCATCCTTCTCTTCCTCTCCTCTTATTCTTGTTCTTCCTGTTCCTCTTCTTCTTCTTCTTCTTCTTCTTCTTCTTCTTCCCCTCTTCTTGTTGTTGTTGTTCTTCTTCTCATCCTTCTCTTCTTTCCCCTTCTTCTTCTTCTTGTTCTTCCTTTTTTCTTCTTCTTCTTCTTCTTCTTCTTCTTCTTCTTCGTCCTCCCTCTCTTCTTGTTGTTGTTGTTCTTCTTCCTCATCCTTCTCTTCCTCTCCCCTTCTTCTTGTTTTTGTTCTTCCTCTTCTTCCACTTCTTCTTCTTCTTCTTCTTCTTCTTACTTCTCCTCCTCCTTTGACCCATAACTCTTCATTTCTTCTTCTTTTACAGTATTTTTTTCGTATTTATTCATTCTTAATTTATCTTCTTCTCGTTTTAAATAAATTTATTCTTATCATTTCTTTTTCTACTTTTTCCTTTTTTTTCTCCAATTCATTCATTTGTATTTCATTTTTTTTTCTTCTAATTTTTCTTATTCTTTATTTTTATTCTCTTCGTTTTTATTTCTTATTTCAACCCAATTTTTCTTTCTTTTATTCTTATCTCTATTTATAAAATATCTTGATTTATTTGTCCACCATCCCTACACGCCCCCCACTCTTAATTTCCTCCTACTTTAGTGACTACTTTTTCTTTTTCTGAATAAGTTTCCCGCTCTTCCCGACCCCCGTCAAGATCTCCAGTCTACCCCGTCTGTCCAGATTTCCGCGCGCTTTTGCCTAATAACCATTTATCTCTGCATCATCATTGCCATCATCGTTAGCAACCCAAGCTACGAACTTAATGCCAGGTCCTTACTTTCATTTTCGGCTTGAGCGTCTTATGCGGACACTGATCCACGCCACCCTAGCCTCGGTCGTTCCACTGTCCATCGTCATCGGTTTTGCTTCTTCTCAAGATATGTCTTAATATTATTGGCCTCTTCCGATAGGATCACTTGCTGGGGACGATAATAGCGATAGCAACCGGGATGCGATGAAACTGATAAAGGCGATGAATGGAGCAGTGGAAAAAGGCGAAAACAGCAAAGCGTGGACAGCCTGAAACGAGTCACCGGCTACCCGGCATATGGACCCTTAAACGAAAAATGAAGCCATCGCTTTTTATGCGCGAGATCGAATTGATGTCGACATCTTGCTTGGCTGCCCGAACCTACAAAGACATGGCGGATCGTTGACCAATGAAAAAGAGCTGAAAGATTCTTTAGAGTAAAAGGCTGGTAAATAGAGGCGAAAAAAAAAAAAGGTCAGACTTGTAAAATATCCACATGGACAAACAATATCTGATACGAATAAATCAAGTTAATTTGGTCTGATTCAAAGCCTGGGTAATAATCGTGAAAGAACTAAACATCTGGAACTAGATTTTATTTTAACTTTGCTTCTTAGATAAATATGGCGACCTCGACGAGAAAATAACTTAGTACGGAAAGTTTAAATGAAGTTATTTTAAAAGGGTCTTAATGGTAATAGTAATATTAGCTGTTTCTTTATGTGGAAATATTTGGCATTTTGATCTACTCCGGATGTACATCTCGAGATTCTCATTAAATGCTAAGTAGTTCTGTGATATTATAGCTCCTGACCCGGCATCTCGACTTCAATCACTGTGACTTAGCCTCCCTCTGTCTTTTATATAAATACTAGCTTAAAATCCACCTTATCTTGATTGGGCCTTCATCACAGTAGGTAGGGGGGAGTAGATGCGATAGGCACAAATAAACTATTAGAAAAAAATCAAAATTGATCACTGCGTTTAAGTATTGCATTAATATTTAAGCTTACCTTTTAAAGATTTAACGATAATTCTTCTGTCGCCCCCTTAATTTAAAAAAGAATTTGATGTACGTAGGTCCTGACTTCCCGTAAAAAAAACTATTTTTATTTCCTGTGTGACTTTCGCTGAAATAATTTCGATTATTCCCAAAATTATTCCCAAGTTATAAAAATTGTTATCGTACAAAAAATATAATCGCAAAGAAATCACGTAAAGAAATCGCCGAAAACAATCGCAGAATACAAAACTTGGAATCAGGATTGTGGGTCTGGAATGTGCCCCGGAGCCGGTCTGATTTCAAAATTGTATGTATAATACTATAATATAAAACATTAAACTGATTCACATAGAGAGCTAAATGTTTTATTCAAACAGAGCATATAAATTATATACAAGAGGAATTAAGATGACACCGTGGTCATGATCATTTCACCTTACAAATTAAGATTAATTTGTAAGGATTTTCAAAACAAGTTAATAAGAAAAAAAAAAATAATAATTTCATTTTTTGTTGTTAACCTGGTGGATTTGAAAATCCTTATAAACTAAATTTAATTTGTGGGGTAAAATGATCATAACCATGGGGTAATCTTTATTCCTATTGTTTGCAATATATATATATATATATATATATATATATATATATATAGTCTTAAAGTGTGCTATGTTTATGGGATAAAGTGCTCAATATCAGAGATAGAGCGTGTGTAAATATAAAAGTCAACATAGAAGTCAACACTTAGAGGCGACGGTCTGTTTCATGCTAGACCCAATCATCAGGCGGGCTGACAATTGCGTCTAGCATGAAACAGCCTATTGCCTCTGAGTGTTGACATCAATGATTACTTTATATATATATATATATATATATATATATATATATATATGGCTGACAATATATGCTCCTGAAAAATTATTTCGGTTGAGCTCTCTGTAAGTTTGTATTGCTACTAATGCAATACTCTTCGTTAAAAGGAATCGAGTACTGTCAGTCACTGGCGTGTTCATCTAAAAATAAATACGCTTAAATTCACCTTAATCCCTGCCGTGCGCTTCGGGTTAGATTATCCTACTCACCTCAAATCAGTCCGATTTCGATCCTAGCTAGAGGCAAATGGACGCCTAACCAAACTGATGAGCTGTGATACAATGAAACAGTCTATCAGTGGATGACTATATATATATATATATATATATATATATTTGGTTGGATAGATGTGAGTTTGTGACCCTGGGTTTCACGCTTCAGCGATCGTCAGACAAACCGATCAACTTTTTAAAACGTTGGGCTCATGTAGATTGCGTGCATTGGCGCTACTATGAAAGTGGTGGGGGAAAACGTCGTCACTGTGTCATCGTACCAACGCAAACATCGATGCACGTTAACACGCCTAATGGAGCACGCAAACACACACACATACCCTGTCGAAAATAAAAAAAAATCCTTTTTTTTTTATTTTCAACATCATCACTTGATAAGACACAGAGTGTGTTGAAACAAAATGGCTATTTTTGTAGTGATTTTATAACATACTTATGTTATAATTTTTTTATAAATAATAATTATATATATATATATATGTATATGTGTATGTATGTATGTATGTATGTATAATAAAAAGAAGAGAGAAACCGTAAACGTTTTTGATTGCAACGTGGATTTTTTTTTAAATATATATTATGGTTCATTTTTTTATTACTTTGCTACACGGGTTTCCTGTCTCGCGACCTTCATCAGGCAAAGAGTGAATATTTCCGCATATTATTAAAAGGAATTAATTTTTCTTACGTTTTTCGATGTTAAACATTCTCGGTGTTAAACATTCTCTTTTTTGTGTGTTAGTGACACAAATGTCTTCCTTGAAATGGCAGTGAGAAATAATAACACAATTAAGATTATTCCGAGAAAGTGTGAGGAATGATATCTGTATTCTTATCTTTTAATGACCCATGTGTGTTCTTAGATCTATTTTCATTTTTTGTATTGTGTGTGTTTCTGTCAGCATGCTATGTATACGCATATTCATTCTCCATATATACATACTGTCTTTTTATAAGGAATTAGTATACACATATATAAATACACACATATACATACACACACACGCATACACACATTTCTTATGTTGTGCAGAGTTTGCGTGTGTGCCTGTGAACAGTCCTTTTTTCCCAATATGTGCATATATACACTAGTATGCGTATATATAAGCACATTCCCATTGTTTTATTATAAGGAATTAATATACACACATATACACACATGCATACATAAATACACACACACGTATATATATATATATATATATATAATTATTTATTTAAAAATATGATTCCAAATCGCTACATAAGAGGTCTCATGTTTCAAAACAAGAGCCGAAAACTTCAATATAATCCTTTAAATTAAATTGAGTTGAAAGTAAAATTTAAAGGATTATATTGAAGTTTTCGGTTCTTGTTTTGAAACATGAGACCTCTTATGTAGCGATTTGGAATCATTTTTAAATAAATAATTATATTTATGCTCTACTTTTGTATCGAGCACTATTTTTTTAAAAATAATAACTAAAATACTAAGGGACTTTGGATTATTTACCTAACCAGTTCCTTCCTATTTTCTATATATTTTCACACACACACACACACAGACACACACATATATATATATATATATATATATATATATACACAAACACATTTCCTATGTTGTGTAGTGTTTGCGCTCGTGCCTTTGAGTAGTCTATTTTTCTTGTCAATACGTGTATACATATACGTGCTCCACAGGTACCCCCGTGTCAGTGTATCTGCGTGCATGCGTCTGGTCCGGCCACTGTATTTGGCCATTATGTGTGTATGTTGTGTGTTTTTGTGTGTGTTATGATCTATTTATTGCTGGTTTAAATTTGATTATGAAGTTTTTTTTTTCTTGTATTTGTACGTAAGAATAATTGTCTGCAAAATTGGCATCATTTCAAATATATGTAAAATAAAAAAGGTTAATTACTTAAACAAGGACAAACGAACGGTTGTCAATATAATCAGTATGGTAAGCATTTATTAAATATTAATTATTAACCATATGACAGAAATTAAGCACACGGAAAGAAAGGTTTTAAGTTCGGAATTTTCAGACACGCCTGTGTCCTTCATCAACGGACCGAAAAATAAACAGATAAATGGGAATTACTAACCGACAAATGTTTTGTAGACGGTGTATTTTCTGGTGGAAATCATATTGTTAGCAAAAACCATAATCCAGGTCTGATTCCTCGATGTGCGAAACTTTTTATGAAAATAAACTTAATAACAAATTAATAACAACATTTTTAAATTATATATATATATATATATATATATATATATATATATATATATATATATATATATATATATGGACTGGTCATGTCTTGAGAATAACTGATGACAGGGTACTCAAGATCTTATGTACAGCCAGTTAGATCCCCCATGTCTAAGATACAAAGACAAGCTGAAGAGCAACTTGTCAGCTGTCAATATACCTCATATCCCCCCGAACACTTAGCCTTGGAGCGGGTAGAATGGAGGTCAACGTGTTTTACTGGACTTAGCAGTTTTGAATCAGCTTCTCAGAATCGTCTTCAAGAAGCGTTTACTAAAAGCAAGATCTAAAAGGTCAACCAATCTCTTCCCACAATCCCTACTCTTGTTCCATATATCGCCTCCATTGTAAATCACTAGCTATTCATAAGTGCCACTTAACATTATCGCACAAAATTTCATAATGTAGCTAAAAGATTTTCTGAATCCATTAAATTGTCAGATCCTCATACGTCGAAAACAGATATATATATATATATATATATATATATATATATATATATATATATATATATATATGATAAGAAAACGGTTCCTTCACACAATTAGATATAAAAGATTTCTTTCCATCTATTAATGGGAATGCGCTAAACAATGAATTAAACTTAGCAAAACCGTACATGACTATCCCCAATGAAGACATAAATATAATTAAACTCTGATGAAAATCAAAATTATACTACGATAAAAATATGTACGAAAATACAATAATAATAATAATAATAATAATAATAATAATAATAATAATAACTTTGATTTAACAATGTGTAGCTATGATTGAGGTTTAGGTAAATACGTAAACAATAATTTAAAAAAATATTATTAACTTAAAAGATAAACGTCTATACAGAGAAGGTATATTAATTCTAAGAAATTGCAACGGCAAAACTAGAGAAAAAATTAAGAAAATAAATAATAAAACCTTCAAAAGCCTAGAATTTACAATTGATATAAAATCTAAACAAAATCTAGTAAATTTGTTAGATATAACATGAAACCCCTAAAACGAAACCTACAATCTATACAGAAAACCAAACAACAACGAAATATATATTAACAAAAATTCTAAACACCCTGCTAACGTATTCAAACAAACACCCATATCTATAAATAAAAGAATTTCAACAAATTCTTGTAGCTTAAAAATGAATGAAAATAAAGGAAAAAACAACAACATATGAATCAGCCCTAAGAAACAGCGGGCATTCAAACAAAATAGAATAAAAAAACAAAAACAATTCAAACAAAAACAACAGAAAAAGAAACATAATTCTGTTCACCACCGCTACAGCTATGAAATAAAACAAAAATAGGGAAAATATTCTTCAAAATAAGGGATAAAAACAAGAAATTATCAAAAATTATAAACAAATTTACAACCAATATTAGTTACAGTTCCATAGATAACATGGAGAAAATAATAACCAAGCACAATAAAAAAATAGTCCACAAAACTAATAACAATGGCAACAGCAATAACATCGAGAAAAATAACACCGTCAAATATAACCGGAAAAGCAAAGAAAATTGCCCACATAACAACAAACGTTTAACCAATAATATAATATACAAGGCTATCGTCCCTAATAACATTAACACAGACTAAAAAATTTACAGCCAAAAAATGAGTGCAATGTTAAAAAAAAAAAATAGTAATGTAAAAAGGATAAATAATCAAGACACTCTACACGTACGCACAGACGAGTGCATGGGCGCCCGTACGCAAACGCACACACGAACTTAAAAAATACGGAAAATAAACTATGAAAGAAAAGAGAAATATAAGCACTTAACTGCTGATATCCCCTGAAGAGTGGACGAACGTGTCCGTCTACGAATCTCTGGAGTCGAGATGTTGAAGGTAACATTAACTAGCTAATTGAAAACACACACACACACACACACACACACACACACACACACACACACACATATATATATATATATATATATATATATATATATATATATATATGCTCCTGAAAAATTTATTTCAGTTGAGCTCTCTGTGGAGGCAGTGTGGGTTTGTAAACGGTGAATATTACGGCTAATAATGCAAGACGCTTCGGTAAATCGAATCGATTTTTCTCAGTCACTGTGTGTTTATCTAAAAATAAATACCCTTAAATTCCCTTCATCATTGTTGTTCTTAGTGGTAGAATCCCCGACTAACTCCAATTCAGTCGGGTTTCTATCCTAGCGAGAGGCAACCGGACGTCTGACCACACTGATGAGCTGTGATACAACGAAACAGTTTGTCTGTGGATTACAACACACACACACACACACACACATACACACACACATATATATATATATATATATATATATATATATATATATATATATATATATATATATCCAACACCAAAAGGGAAGCTTCGGTTTAAAATTTGCCACCGGCATTAGTAAAAGAGAACTAGTAGACATAATAATAAAAAATACTAAACAGAAGAACACTGAATTTATCAAAGTTTTTATTCAAGGTATAATAATTGGTACTATAACCACTGGTAATATAATCATAAGTACTATAATAATAAAGCACTGATACATAAAGCACTTGTACTATAATCATTGGTACTATAATCACTGGTATTATAATCATTAATAAAAATAAGTTATTACCACAGAGACAGCAACATGCACTAAAGAACCTAGCAAAAAAGAAAAAAGAAAAAAGGAGGTTGAAATGTGATCATGAACTGGAATACATACGTAGAAAAAATTAATTCCCTAGTCAACGATACCGACACATATGAAAAAAAAACAAAAAAAAAACAAACAGAAAATAATTACTGAAACGCAAATATTTAACAAGGGGATTATGAAACTAAAAAAAACTGAAAACAAATCATGTCATAGACTAATAGAATGTCACCTGAGAATACCCAAATTTACGGTGTCCCTAAAACCCACAAAACAGGCGCCCCAATGCGCCTCAACTTCTCAGGGGTAGACAGCGCCCACTATAAACTGGCGAAAGCCATAACAAACATTCTAAGCCCTATCCTTGGAATAATCAGCCCATTTTATATAAAGAACTCAGACAGCCTAGTTGAAAAAAAAACTAAGGGAAATAAACACGACTGAAAAACGCATAGCCAGTCTAGATATAAAATCCCTTTGCACAAACGTCTCCGTTTAAAAATGCTTAAATCTCTTTAAAAAAGCATCTAACATAATCAAAGTTAAACCTCTCCACATGAATAACTAAAATAATAAAAACCTGCTGTCTCATCACCAATCAATATGATTTCACAGTTAATAATGATCTTCCCAAACAAAAATTTGGATTAGCAATGGGATCGCCTCTTAGTAGAATGATGGCATGAAGTTTCTTGGAATTTCTCGAATCTGGTCCCTCTCAAGATATTTTACCCAAACAATCGCCATAGGTCCTATATACTGATGATGCTCTATTAATACATTCTCGTGATATTGAGTTTGTAGATGAATCAAACATAGTCGAATATACAATAGAATTTACATATGAAATAAAAGAATACACAATTCTTTACCTTTCCAAGATATCAAGCTACACCCTGTTAACCACAGTTTATAACCTGCTGACCACCGGAAATCAAACAAAAACAAGCTAATAATTTTTTATTCTCAATATAACAACAAAATAAAATCCGGCATAATCATCGGATTTTACTTAAGAGCACTCAGAATATGCATCCCTCAACATTTACAGGAAATGGATGAATATACTGAACACACTTACAACTTTTTAATAATCTTATATTCAATACGAAACTAAAGTCTAATAAAATATTACAAAATAGAAAAACAGCTCCTACTGAGAAACTCAATGAATTAAAAAATCCTCTTCTCCTACCAACTAACTCTATCACAAATAAAATTGAAAAGGACTTATGTAAACTCAGCATAAAATTTGTTAGTACAATATCTAAAACAATTAAAAAAAAAAACTTAGTCAATAAGCTAAAACGTGAAGGGGGAATTTACACTATCGCCATAATTGTCGCATAAAATACATAGGAGAAACCTCAATGAATCTAAAAGGGACATTTTACAAAACAATACATTAAATATATTAGTTGCTCACTGTAATGAGACTGACCACAATTTGACATAAAATGTTACTCTGATCAAAGGAGAAAACAATTCACTAAGACTAAAATGTTTAGAGAACGCATTGGTCGCAAGATCATTCACAGTAAATTTGAGCCCTGGCTCTTACAACCTTTTACCATTCCTAGTAGATCTTTTATTATCACAGTGTGGCATGTCTTATAATAAAAGTGAGTGAAACGAAAAGAAAAAATTAATCTAAATGAAATTGCCTAGATTGTACAAAAAAAAAATGAATCTAAAACTCCCGGCATCCCTCTTTCGTGCGCATGTGTAGTCGCCAAAACGTATAAATTTAGTCCGATTATGTCCTAATGGATAAGACGAATCACACGAAAAAATGTCCACTTTATTTACATTGTTCGGACTATCATCCTCATCTTTGTTGCCATAATTATCACAACGTTTCTGCCTTCTTCGGGTAGTTGGAATGTCAAACAGAACCCTTTATTTCGCTCGCTGAGGTAGAATGTTCTAGTTCCACGTGACATGCCTAATGGATGTCAGTTATCAGGTAACTCCTTTGTCATACATTGCCCCCACCCCACTACTATCGTAGTGAGTTTGTAGCCCTATACTCCAAATGAAAAGGATCCTTCTATTTTGTTTCTTTTCTCCTTTTAAATGCACTTTTTAAAATGAACAGTTCAAGTGTTTGTGTGTGAATTCATAAAAAGTTTGGTTTGGTTTGTTTGTTTTACGGCATATCAACCTCAATGAGTTATTTAATGCCGACAAAATTTTTATTGCTTGTAATATTTTGTTTTGTCAAAATTCTATTACTGGTAACAATTTTTTTCCTTCAAAACTGTATTGCTGGTA
>CAHIKZ030005131.1:562500-592500 GCA_903632075.3 Acanthosepion pharaonis
TTAATAAATAAAGAGTAACGCCCCTATGGTTTTAACGAAATCAACATTACGAAAAGGGAAGCCCCAGTGAATGCAGGTGTGAAAAGAAGGTAGAAGCAGTCTTACCTTGAAGCAGGTTTAAAACATGCTACCTCTCTACACTCAACAGTTCTGCACTCCTGATTGTCCTACATGACAATTGCCTTGTTGAACAAACTTGTTGAATTAGGAGATATAATAAAACTAAACTGCTCTGTATTAATCATCTGCCTGAGGACCCCTTTCTGCCGTCCATCAGCATGGCTGGTGTTACCATCTAGGAGAGTGATTCGTTGCGTCTTATTGTGCTAACCTTCTCGGCTGACATGCAATTGAAAGACTATATTGAATCCATTGTGCGGAAAACGGTCCTGTTTCATCTGGACACGATATCAGCACACATGTACTTGTTTTCAATGGCTGTCGAGCGTGACTGTGTCTTTGAACTGGTTGTTTACCTTCCCTATTCTTTTGATTTGGGCCCCATAGGACTATCATCTGTTCTCCAGCATGAAACAATACCTGGATTGGAACGAATATCGCAGTGATGATAACTTATTTGACTGACAGATTGAAAGATTTATAACCGATAGGATCCATGAACTCCAACACTGATGGAAGTGTGTTGACTTCAAGAGGGACTATGTTGAAAAATAAACATCATTTGTTCACATTCTATGATTCTGTTTTTTGTTACACTATGAATATTTTCAGCCAACCCGCGTACTTTGACGAGAAAACATCATTCACTATTCCTATGTATTTTTGAGAGTTTTTTGTCATATTTTCCGACATCTATTTCCAAACAACCTAGAGAGTTAAATTTTTACATTTGCTTGATTTTGAGATACGTAATTGCTGTGGTGTCCCCTCTCTAAGGAGTCTATGTTGGGCTCTTCCGCCTACTATAAGATTAGTAGGAGAGAAGGCCTTGGAGAACAGTCGACAGGACTGTTCGTGACCGTCGATCTCTCTGCCTCGGCAGAGAGAAACACGGACGAAGCTTTGCCGCAAGGCAAAGTTTCGTCCGGGGTGGTAGACAGGCCCTGAATTCGTTTATACGTGTTCTAAGGGAATATTTTGGCTGAGCCTACGGGCGCGGAAAACCAACGATAACTCGGCCTTGTGCCACATACATCCCTCGTATCTGTTACATATAACTGTCGAACAGATCTGATCGGACTGTGCTGTCGAACTCTCTGTCTTTGGCAGAGATGAACCCGGACGAGGTTTTGCCGAAGGGCAAAGTTTCGTCCGGGGAGGTAGACAGCCCCTGAACCTGTTTATGCGGCTTCTAAGGGAATATTTTTGGCCGAGTCTTGTGCCACATAAACCCCTCATGGTGTGTGTGTGTGTGTGTGTGTGTGTGTGTGTGTGTGTGTGTGCGGGGAGGGGGCTGTTAAATATAACAGTCGAATAAATATGTTCCAGCTATGCTGGTCAAGCTCTATACCTCCGGGCGGAGAAGATCCTCAGACGAGGCTGGGTCGAAGGGCAGAATCTCGTTCCGGGAAACAGCTACCCGATCAAGTTTTATACGGGGGTATACGGGGAATTTTTGGTCGAGAGTACGGGCTCGGATTGTCCCACATTAAGCTCGGCCTTGTGCCACATACTACATCGTGGGGAGGCTGATAAATATCAACAGTCGAATAGATTGAACGCAGGGTCAACCGACACACACTCACTAGTCGTGTAATACTCTTCCGTTGTATTTACTATTTAATATATGATAGATCTGTAACACCTGTTATTTCCTAAACCATTTACTTGGTCACAACAGTAAAGTTTTCTCTTTTGTTTTATTTAGTATATATATTAATACTTACTAAATTAGTCATTATTCTTGAATTCGTTTAAAATTATCTTATAATTTTGGTTTTCCATCCCGTAGTTCTTTAGTTAGGTCATGCTCTGCTAGTACTTCATGAATAATCGACTATTCTCTTTTCATCACGTGGAAAGACAGAAAAGGCATATCAGAGACGCTACATGGTTTAAAAAAGAAAGAAAGAAAGCGACACCCTACCAATACCTCATGATAATGAACTATTCTGTTTTCATCGCGTGGAAAGACGGAAAAGATATATCAAAGATACTGTTTGGTTTCGGTGAAAGAAAGAAACTTCCTGGCAATAGCTCATAAATAATGGATTATTCCATTTTGATCGTGTCGAAGTACGCAAAAGAAATACTAGAGGCACTGGTTGGTTTCAGTGAAATAAACAAAATCTCTGCCAGTACCTCATAAATAATGGAATCTTCCGTTTTGATCCCGTGGAAAGACGAAAAAGATATATCAGAGACGCTACTTGGTTTCAGTGAAAGAAATAAAGAAAGAACAAAGCTAACAAACAATATTCAAACAGAAAAGCCTTCAAATTTTCAGTGGTAAATACTAACATTTACTAATATTATGTCTGGCACAAGGATTTAAGGGATGAACGATCACCGAGGATAAAATTCTCTTCAACAGTAAGGTGCTGCGTGACTATCTTTCTAAACGCTACTCCGCGGCGAACCGCCTATGGCCATTTACAGAGCTGGCACAAGGATATAAATTTTGCGTATCGAATGAGGAAGAAATTTTTAAAGTAGAAATGACCTTCGGGACTGAATATCTAACGACGGCTCCACGGTGAGGCGTGCAAACACATTTGCTGTTTAAATCAGCGTGTGTGTTTACTGAGTGACCGGAGTCGAGAGAGAATACATTTGAACGCAATATAATGACTAATGCTAGCAAAACTGATATTTGATAGATACGCCGGTGATCCGTTAAATTTCCTCGCTCTTATCAGAGATTGCCGGTCGAATCCCCACAGACACCCTCCATCTCTCGGGTTCCCTCTGACCAATCCCATTCCCTACCAAGCCTAAACCATCTTCTACCCTATCTCTGCTCTATCGGGAGAATTCAGCAACTTTCTCTGTTGTGGCCGGAACTGTTAGTCAAGCGTTCGATTTATAATTCAGCGACGACATGAGGCAAAAACGACCTCTTATGAGAGCACAGTTTCAGGGGGAAAAAAGAAGAATAAAAAATGAAAAAAAATATCGCACTGAATATTTAAAAATAGCCATGGGTCAGTTTGATAACTAAAATTCTTTAAGAGTCGCATAATTTCACAGAAGATCATCAGCAGTTTTTCTAAAATAGTGCGACACAAGGCCATAAGTATACGATACCCTGTACCAAATAGACTATAGGACTACTAATCTAAGTATTGATCCATAATAGTTTCATATCCGTTTATTAATAAACCAGTTAAAGGGTAGGGTACGACCTGAAAATAACTCATAAATAATGAACTATTCCTTTCTGATCGCGTGGAAAAACGGAAAGGATATATCAGACGCTACTTGGTTTCAGTGAGAAAATAAAAGAAAGAAAGAAAGAAAGAAGCGAAGATAGAAGTGTTTAACGTCTCATGCCAATACCTCAGAAATAATGAACTATTCCGTTCTGATCGCGTGGAAAAATGGAAAGGATATATCAGAGACGCTACTTGGTTTCAGTGAGAAATAAATGAAAGAAAGAAAGAAAGAAAGAAAGAAAGAAAGAAAGAAGGGAAGAAAGAAGGGAAGAAAAAAGGGAAGAAAGAAGTATTTAACGTCTCATGCCAATACCTCAGAAATGATGCTCTATTCCATTTTGATTGCGAGGAAAGATGGAAAAGACTTAACAGAGACGCTGTTTGGTTTCAGCGAGAAAATGAAAGATAGAAAAAACATATGAAGGAACGAACGAACGAATGGACAAAAGAAACAAGAAAGAAGGAAAGCTATGATTGATTTAGTTGATTTTATTTACTGATATATAAACCTCTATGAGTCATTTAATGTCAAAATCTAAATATTTTGAATGCAATTTTATTTCTTCAACTCCAGATAAAATGTATTGTAAATCCTGGTAGGACTTCTAATTCAACCAGAACCACCTCACTATAAAGCCTGATTGGCTGAATTTGTTAATCAGCATATAAACCTCTATGGGTTATTTAATGCCAAAATCTAAATATTAATTTTATGACTTCAACTAAATATATTTTGAATGCAATTGCATGCCTTCAATTGGAGATGAAAATGTATTACTAAACATTTTGTAATAAAATGTATTGTTCGAAATTCTATTATAAAGAGATATTGTTGGTCATTTTGCTTTAACCCTTTGACCCCTGCGTTCCTGAACAATTTTAACCCTTCTGAGTCAAAGTTCGCAAATAATTGGTATCTAATGTTTCACGGTACATATAAATAAAAGTTTTTACCCACTGTTCAAAAGGTGGCTGGGCATTAAGTCATTTTTCTCTACCACCGTTCAACCGGTGTCTGGGTATTAAGTCATTTTTCTACAACCATTTAACCGGTGTCTGGGCATTATATCATTTTTCTTTATCACCGTTCAACCGGTGTCTGGGTATTGTCATTTTTCTCTACCACCGTTCAACCGGTGTCTGGGTATTAAGTCATTGTTCTCTACCACCGTTCATCCGGTGTCTGGGTATTGTCATTTTTCTCTACCACTGTTCAACCGGTGTCTGGGTATTAAGTCATTTTTTCTACCACCATTCAACCGGTGTCTGGGCATTATGTCATTTTTCTCTACCACCGTTCAACCGGTGTCTGAGTATTAAGTCATTTTTCTCTACCACCGTTCAACCGGTGTCTGGGCATTATGTCATTTTTCTCTACCACCGTTCAACCGGTGTCTGGGCATTAAGTCATTTTTCTCTACCACCGTTCAACCGGTGGCTGGGCATTAAGTCATTTTTCTCTACATCCGTTCAACCGGTGGCCGGGCATTACGCCATTTTTCTCTACCACCGGTAAAGCGGTGGTCAGGGCTCAAAGGGTTAATGTTACTATAAAAATGTATATATAAAAATGTTTATACTTTCATAGTGTTTTGTTTTGTTTGCGGGGGTTCACTATTTGCCCATATTTGGGACCCTAACAGGTGCTACCACTTCAAAGATGTGTTTACCGTCACCTTATAAATAATGGCCAATTAAGTTTTGATTGCGTGGAAATACAAATAAGACATATCAGAGACGCTACTTGGTTTCAGTGAAAGAAAGCGAAAACAAAGAACGAAAAAAGGAGGCGTAAACGTTCTCTGCTTCTGCGAAATCTTTTCAACGGTAGACACTTATTTAAATAATGAACTTCATTCTTATTTATGGTCGATATTTCAATATTTCGTTAGAGTTATTCATCTGCAATATTTAACAAGGCAACAGGTAAATTTCCACAGTTATTTTATAGTTGAAGAACCGACAATGAGATGATGCACTCATTAACTTAAGAATTCGGATTTATCAGAAAATTCAAAAAGGAAAACCATGAAATTTCCTCGGGTAATATTAGTCATATAATAATTTTCATGAGTCGATTCTATAAAGGCAGATATTTTTTTAGGAACCTATTCTGTTCATTTTCTTTTCTTTCTGAGAATGGAAACAAATCACTTTATAGAACCAAAAAGAATTAAATCGTTTTGATAATTTTATACAAAACATTTCTTAAGATATTTCCGGATTTAAATTCTATTCTCATCATATTCAGAATATGAGGCTTTTTGACGCTAGCATCATCCCTTGTGTTATGGCTTCTCAGCCACATTTGAACTGAATCGCTTCAATCCCAAAGATCCAGAGGATGACATTTCAAATTTATGACTAGAAGATTTGACACATATTTAACTTCAAGACGATTTCTTTTGCCTAAATAGGTTACGTTCAACGCTGAAAACACTATTCAGAACTTACAACAATGATATTGATTAGAATTTTATGTATTATATATCGGCTGTTAATATATAAGATTATTTTTGGATAATTCAAACATCGGTTAGTTAAGCATCTATAAATTTGATATATGATCCAAGTGAATCCTATTAACACAATATAAAATATTAAATAAGGATTATTAAATATAAAAAAGCGATTCACACATAAAGCTCAATGTTTTTATAATAAACAGAGTAATATATTTCATGCAATCGGAATTACGATGCCATTAATACATGGTCATTCCACCTTCTAAAAATAAAATTTACAGAATTTCTCAAACTGTCAATGGATAAATATATCCATTGACTATTTGAAAAATCCTGTAAATTTTATTTTTACAAGATGAAAATTATCATTTACATAATGGTATCTTAATTCCGTATATATATATATATATATATATATATATATATATATATATATATATATATATATATATATATAATGAATTATTTTCAGGTTCAGTGTATTTGTAAAGGAAGAAAATGAATAAAAGCAGACGACTATTCTTAGCCGATAGGTTTCGTCCTGTGGGGAACTTTATCAAGGCAATATAGGATTTATTTTGTTGCATGTATTTATATACAAAAGCGAATATGTCATTGGTTTTTCAAGGCTTTGAAATTTGAGAACGTTCATCCGGTGGTTGACAATGTAGTCAAAATATATGGAGGGCATGAAGCATCATAATTCAAAGTCTGGTAAAAAATAAGAGATTAAAATTCAAATTTATTTTAATGACTATTGCTTAGATTTTGATTAGATTGTTATGGTATGAGATAGACGTGTGTGGTGTACATAATTTGTCAATATATTTCTGGTCGTGTATGTTGGCTTGGGAAAGAAGAAATTCTGTCAAGAAAGGGGAGATTGCTAATAATCGGAGCGTAGATTTACATTTTGATAAGATTCGATGGCAACACTCTCATGATTTTCCTTCCAAGTAAAATATTTTGTCATTTGATGATTGATGTATATATATATATATATATATATATATATATATATATATATATATATATATATTACATTCAATAGTAATTTAAAATTACCTCATAGTTATGATCAGTTCCCTTAACAAGTAACTTGTAAGGATTTTAAACCAATCAAAGTCATAAGATATTCTTTTATATCTTATTACCTTGAACGGTTTGAAAATTTTTACAAGTAAATCTTAACTTGTTAAGTTGAAATGATAATAATTCTGAGGTAATTTTAAATTCCTATTGTATGTAATTTATATGTTCTGCTAGAATAAATACATTCAGCTCTCTTTGCGGATCAGTTTTAATATTTTAGATTATTAGGATTCACTTGGATTATATACCGACGGATTATATATATATATATATATATATATATATATATATATATATATATATATATATCTTTTTACAATATGGTTCACACTGTACAAGGCCTGGGGGCCACTCGAGGTAGAGGGTTATGTTAAGGGGTAGTTTATATGTATAAGAGAAGAATGTATTCTTTGTATGAGATAGGACGAGAAGATTACGGTTAACCTAGACTTCAACTGTCAGCCGGCGCAACGAGGGTGGGGGTCACAATTTCTAATTCATTGCCGACCTCTTTAAGAATGTATTCTTTGTATTAGATAGATATAAGTTAGATCACACACACACACACACACACACACACACACACACACACACACACACACACACACACACACACACATCAGTCGGGTTTCGATCCTAGCTAGAGGCAACCGGACGTCTAGCCACACTGATGAGCTGTGATACAGCGAATCAGTCTGTCTGTGGTTACAATATATATATATATATATATATATATATATATATATATATATAGTGTCATCCACAGGCAGACTGTTTCACTGTATCATATTCTTAGCCGGATGTATCTTACTGGAATATCTAATGCTATTAAGCATTACTCTTCAACTTAAATGAACTTAGATCTCCGGGCCGGTGGTGTATTTTGTATAGAGAAAAAACGTTACAATTCCCTTCCTTGCGACGATGGCCTAGAAGTAAGATATTTGGCTGATGTCAAATCAACCGAGTTTCGATACCGGCTTGAAACAATCGAAGGTCTATCTACAGCTGTGAGAGAGCAAAACAGTCTGTCTGTGAATGAATATATATACCTTTATTTTATCACATGCTTCTAGTGTTTTTATATTTTATATTGCAATATTTAGTCTTCCCTCAATTTCAGCTCGGTTGGCTGGTCATTTTTTTCCCTTTCAATCACGAATGGTTAATCTTGTCTTACCGTTTTATTTCCATAATAAAATTTTGTAACCCCAATAAAATAATGAAATATAAATATATATATATATATATATATATATATATATATATATATATATATATATATATATATGATTCCGAACTTCCGGTTGAGCTCTCTAGGTAACTATTAAGCATTAATCTTCAAGCAAATTGAACTGAGTTCTCGAGCCGCTGGCGTATTTCGTAGAGAAAAAACGTTAAAATTCCCTTCTTTTCTGCTGCGCAAAAAAAGTAAAGTAAAATATCTGACGGATGTCAAATCAATTTCAATCCCCCATTGATACAGCTATGATACAGTGAAACAGTCTGCCTGTGGATGACACTATTGTCATTCACAGACAGAGTGTTTTGCTCTCTCACAGCTGTAAATAGACCTTCGATTGTTTCAAGCCGCTATCGAAACTCGACTGATTTGACATCAGCCAAATATCTTACCTCTAGGCCATCGTCGCAAGGAAGGGAATTGTCACGTTTTTTCTCTATACAAAAACACCACCGGCCCGGAGATCTAAGTTCAATTATGTTTAAGAGTAATGCTTAATAGCATTAGATATTCCAGTAAGGTTCATCCTATACAAGACCTGAACGGTTCATTGTAGAGGATTGCAGCAGAGCCAGTTTATGGGGTTAGGAGAGAAATTCATTTGTTAAACCTTGATTTGAATAAGTTAAGCTTGTAGTGATCGGGAAACATCCACTTGGGAGTCGCTTCCATAAAGCAGGTGTTCACGGAAAGAAAATGTTAGAACGGAACTTAGTTCTTACTAATTAAAAAAAAGGAATCCAGGTAGTTTGCTACAAGCAAGGTAGTAAAGCTACTAAAACATGAGTATACTTGATGGGAAAGAATTAGAAAACAGAACCATTACCAATGAGAACTGTAGCAAAGGAGTCAAATTCAAGAGTGTAAGGGACGCAACTCTTTCCGCCGGAAAATGTCTGACACGATGCAACGCAAAGCAATGTACACCAAACACGGGTGTAATGCCCTTCTGCCAATTTCTCCAAGCGACCTGCTTTTATGGAGCCCAGACACACCTCATTAGCATGCGTGTAACGCGACTTTGCGTGACTGCACGAGACCGTGAATATTAAAAAGTCACGGACGCCATCTTGGACCCTTTCTTTCTTTTCTGAACTCACAGGCCAGACAGACACGAGGGCGTTTGGGAAGTAAGCCATTTCTTTTTCCCCACAAGAACAATAAAAATTTAATCAGGAAGACGGTAGATAACGATTGGCATTGCGTTTAAATTTTTGAAGATCAAGTTTAACTGGGAAAATAGGAGCCGGAAGAGAGTTCTACAAGCCGGAAGTGCGTGAAAAGAAACTGTTACCCTAGAACTTACGGTTACATCTAGCCAATTCAATTTCCACAAGTTCGAGAAGATAAACTGTTAACACAGAACTTATGGTTACCTCTAGTCAATACAACTGTACATTGTCTCCAGTCAATTACTGTGCTTAAATTTATAAAATCTACGTAACATAGCGAAGGGAGCATTTGAATAATTACTATAAAAAATTTTATAGAAAAGGTACGGGGAATCTAAATTACGACGATGAGAAAGCGACTGAGGTTCAGACGTCAGTTATTGCCACGTAGATTTAGAGAACCCAGTTTTCCCTGTGATTAGCCCTTCGATTTGTACTGTTCCAAGTATATATGCGTGAAGGTGTCTTCGGCAGGAATTTGACACTGACACTTCAATGCGCAGTAACTCTTAGAAGTCCTTGATTCTTCCGAGGGTTGACACAACATTCAGAAAGAGATCCTAAGACATTATATATATATATATATATATATATATATATATATATATATATATATGTAGTTGGATTGATGTGAGTTTGTGACCCTGGGTTTCACGCACTTTGCGATCGTCAGACAATCTGCTTAAGCTTAAAGACAGAAATAATACACCAACAATAAACTGGAAAATATTGAAAAACGCACATTCCTACAACAGCAACAACATTATAAAGAAACTTTGCCTACACGAAAATGTAGAAATAATTTTTCATGCCCAACAAAACAAATTACTAAACATAAGATCAGAAATAATTTCTCCAAATGCAGACATGAAAACAAATACCTATTATCACAATTTATACCAAAGGGATAAAAAAATACCAACCGACACTATCGCATAAAACACCATTGACCCAATGAACATGAAAAGAAAAACCACTGACACCATAACACCATCAAATATTTTCTAATTCAAAATACCATCATAATAATTATAATTATTGATATTACCACTCCACCACCATTAATGCAATCACTTCTCCCATTTTACAATATATATTTTCTGCTATAATTGTTGTTATCATCATCCGCTATCCCCACCATTACTACCGCATCACAATTACTATTCCCGCAATATTCCACAATTACTAACGCACCACAATTACCATTACCGCAATAGTTCACAATTATACTTCCTTCCCCACCCAGCAAAATTAATATCACCGCATAAATAATAATAATTATTATACATTGGTGTTTCTACCATTTACATAAGCCAAAAACAAGCAAATAACCGGCTTTAAAATAATAACATAAAAGCATTATTTTTTTTTTTTGATAATAGCAATTTTAAATATAGTCTTACACAGAGCCCATCATAAAAAGAAACAGACGGATAGAAGATGTGTGAACGCGTGTGCATACGTATATATACGTGTGCGAGAAAACGTTATTCAGCGAACAAAATAGACGAACGGTCTGCGCGTTGACACTGCAGCTGACAAAAGATGTTCGCTACACAATCCAACATTGAATACAGCGACCAATTGTGTACGTATGTACGCAACGACACATGGATGCACATATAGGTTCAGTCCCTCACTGTTCATATATGTGTATACTTATGTGAGTTACAATGCGTAAACGTGCGTGTATGTATGTTAGCGTACCTCGTTCCGACGACAATTTTTCCTCCCACTATCATAAAAAAACCGATATACGCAACAATATATATATGCCCACAATTTTAAAAATTAATCAACTTGTCTGACGATCGCAAATAGTGTGAAACCCAAGGTCAAAACACATCAGTCCAACTAAATATGTTATCTCTATCACTGATATTGAGCGCTTTCCAATAAATACCGCGCATACAATATATATATATATATATATATATATATATATATATATATATATATATATTATAATTATTTAAAAAAATATAATTCTATCGCTACATAAGAGTTCTCATGTTTAAAAATAGAATCTAAAACCAGCTCTATTTCAGCCTCAAGCAAAATTTCGAATCCAAAATTCGCTTGAGGATGAAATAGAGCTGTTTTTTTTAGTTTCTATTTTGAAACATGAGAACTCTTATGTAGCGATGGAATCATATTTTTTAAAAATAATTATAATTTAGGCTCTACTTATGTATTGAGCACTGTTTTTAAAAAATAAAAACGAAAATACTAAAGACCTTTGGATTATTAACCTAACGGTTCTTTGCTATTTTTCTATATATTTGCACACATTATATATATATATATATATATATATATTAACTGATTTAAAATGTGTTTTTTTTCGCTACACAGTAATAACCATGTTTCAAAAATGGAAGCTATAAAATTTAAATTTAATATTGTAATTAAATTAAAAACATTAGTTCCATTTCATCCTTAAGCGAATTTTGGAGTAACTTATTTTTTAAATTTAATGAGTTTTAACTGCAAGGGAAATTCATAATTTACGGTTACCAAGGATACAGAGAAATCCATTCATCCAGACAAGGGGTGGTAGCGTATTCATTTTTATTACCTTTTGTTGTATCAGTTATTTGTTAATTTCGAAAAAGGGGTTAAGTTTAGATACCGGTGGGGATGTATTTTTCAACGAATTTTGACATCCGTTAAATTCATGCCGTCTGGTTTTTTGGTGGCTTTTTTTTAAAAAACTTTTATTGTTAACGGCAAAAATTCTTACGGCATTTTTCTATTTGTATACTTAAAGATTTCTTGGGGGATGTTTTGTTTAGAATACGTTTTATTTAGCTACTATTTTAAAATATTTCTTTTTAATTTTTAATAGACTATATTTCTTTTTAAAACAAGTAAATGTAATAGAATTACTTCCAGTATATAAAATTATTTTTCCATATCAAATATAAGTATGTATATTACCGGGTCACATTTTTTTTTATTTTAAGATTTTATTTTTCAAAATATTATTTAAGGAAAATTTTCTGACAATGACGGCAAAAAATAGCTATTTCATTTCTCTGATTCAGCAAATTTTTAATTTTTTATATTTTATATATAAACCTAGTAATATAGAGTTTCTCATGTATGCACTAAGGACATGGGCCATTTATTGGCTTACATATTTTAATTTTTCTTATTAGTTTCTATTTTACTTTAGGTGTTTTGTTGGATTCTTTTTAGTGTCAGAAGTTCTTTGAGAGATATGTTTGGGTTAGAATTTGTTTTATTTTTTTTTAACTACAATTTTAAAGGATGTTTAGGTTAGAATACGTTTTATTGTACTACAATTTTAAAATATTTTCACTGTAAATTTTAATAGAGTATATTCCTTTTTAAAACAAGTATATGTAATAGAATTACTTACATTATATAAAATTAATTTTTAATATCAAATATAAGTATGTGTATTATCAGGTCGGATTTTTTAAATTTTATTTTTAAATATTATTTAAGGCAGATTTTTGACAATGACGGCAAAAAATAGCTATTTCATTTCTCTGAATCAGTAATTTTTTATTTTTTATAAACTTAGTAATATATAGTTTCTCATGTATGCACAAAGGACATGGGACATTTAATGACCTACATATTCTAGCTTTTATTATAAACTTCCATTTTACTGTAGGTTTTTTTTTATTGGATTCTTTCAGGTGCCAGAAGTACTTCGATTTCTATATTTATTTATCCTAAAGGAACATTGATGTTGGTTGAAACGCTTTTTGAATTCATGGCTTGTGCAACCTATATCGATTTTTATGTTTTCAGGATTTTCAACAGAAGAGATATTGCATTTGTATACTAATGATTCCGTTATGAGGTTTTCTACAGTTACATAATTTTTGTTTATCTTCATCTGTTTTTATGTTTATTTTTATATTGTCTAAATTTTTTTGTTTCTGGTCTAAGTGTTTCTTTAAGATATTAGCATTATGTTTCTTAATAATTTATATATATATATATATATATATATATATATATATATACACACACACGCATTTTACACACTCACATATATATATATATATATATATATATATATATATATATATATATATATATATATTATTTATTTAAAATTATAACCTAAATATGTTATAATATATTTATGTTATAATTTTTAAATAAATAATTATATCTGTTCTACTCTGTATTGAGCCCTCTTTTAAGAATAGTAATTGTTGGTTATTGGAATTTATTCCGTAACCAACACCAATCTATACTTGAGTATATATATATATATATATATATATATATATATATATATATATATATATATATATCAGTATGCAGACACAAAGAAAGACAAAAAGGAATATCTTTTGGAATCGATAATTATTTCATCGCGCCTCCTCGTACCTAGTTTATCAAAATACACAAAATAACTGCTCTGATGAGCGTTTTTTTTTGTGTTTTTTTTTTACCTTAGTGACCCGAACACACGAATTTAAGCGTGTTACTAGATTGGTAATTAGGTCTTATAGTTTTACGTCTGAAATAGCTAGATGCCACCACAGCGTCTATTCTAACAGTTTCTTTTCTCGCACCTTCCTCCTGTGGAACTCCCTTCCGATTTCTTTCTTCCCTGCTAACTACCATATTTAAAAATTTAAATGCAACGTCAATCGCCATTTTCTTTCTTATTGAACCCTGTTGTTGTTTTTTCTGTCCTTTCCTCAATCTCACCCCATTTCTCAGTCTTCTCATCGTCTTTCACTCCCTGCAAACCTCGCCCTGCGTCTTAGGGATTTCATCGCCTTCCTTGGGGTGAAAGGATTACAAATAAAATTTTTAAGCCCAAGTGAAATTTCTGAATAATTTCATTATTTATCTGGAAATAAAAACCAATGTTTCCAACGATATACTTTCCTCACTGATGTATCGGGCCACAGCCTTATTACATCGGGGTTTGCTGTTTTCATATTTTTATAATTTTTATTAATTATGTTGCTGAATTAATAGCCGCATTCCAATCGAGTTATGAGTTTAGAGTTTTCCTTCTCAGAATTTTGTTGACAAGGACAGCAATATAACCCAGTCTGCCCTACTATCAAACTCTAGCCTGTTTGAGTTCAGAGAAGGTTTTTTAAAAAATTTTCTAATGTTATTTGTGACAAAGGTAATGGAACGTCGTTTGTTGGAATATGAACGCCAGACAATAATTTAATGTTAAAATGTTGTCTGAATTTAATGTTTTGCGGCAAAATTTAAATTAATCAAACTAATAATGTTTCTTTTTTTGCTAACGTTCACCCTATGCTAGGTCCACCCATCATAGAAGGTTACTGAAAGAGCTGGTTAAATGAATGGTAACATTAAGAGGTAAGAGACGAAATTAATGAATATATGTTGGAAAGATAACGGCTAACCGTAAACTTGAACGGGTTATGTTTGCAGTAGTCTATATTTAGTCGTCCCCCGACGAGGGCGTCATGTCGCACAAGGCCTTTTTAACGTGGGCATTTCCGAGCCATTAGGCTCGGCCAAAAAATAGCCCATTTGAACCCGTATAAACGGGTTCAAGGCCGGTTTTACCTCCCCGAAGGAGACTCCGCCCTTCAGCGTAGCCTCCTTCGGGTTCCTCTCCGTGCGTAGACAGAGAGTTGAACCGAACCGTCGCTCAGAAAGTGAGCGACGGTTCGGTCTCTTACTGGGTTCTGTTCCACAAAGCAACAGTTTTTGGGAAGAAGCTATGCGTACGGAACTTACCCTTTACTAAAGTAATATGAACGTAATGAAGATGGCTCGCTTCAATTAATACATCATGCCGTATCTTAGCTCGATGGGCTAAAATTTGACGAAAACAAGACATGTAGTTCGTTTATACATTTTCCATGACATATAGTCTATATATATATATATATATATATATATATATATATATATATATATACTATATTGTTCAAAGCAAATCATGTATGAAAGATTTTCCTGTCAGCTGACCTTGCAATAGATTCAGTATAGTTAACACAAGAAGGTGAAGCGAGTCTCTGTTCTGGAGATCAGCCTTAGCGTAGCTGATAATCGTAGGGAGGGTTCTCTCAGATGAATAATAGAGAGAAGTGTTACCCCTAGACAAGACCCAAGGGCTACTAAAGGTAGAGGGTTACTAAACGTGGATTCGTGTGAGAGCTAATTTTAATGGGGCAGTTGATGGGGATATGTGGGAAAAGTAACGGTTACCCGTAGGTTTGGGATACTAAGAGTGTAATGGCCTAGAGAGCATCTTCCTCGGATTCTGTTTCACAAAACGACAGTTCTTGGGAAGAGGTTATCCAAGTGGGATTTACTCTTTACTAAAGGAATACGGAATGATGGTGGTGCGATTCAACCTATAAGACGTGACGTGTCTTCGCTGAGTGGGTTAAAATCGGCAGAAACAAAAAACAAACAAATATAGCTCGTCTCATCATTTCCATAGAAATAGACCTAGCGTGAGGAAAAAAAAAAACTTGTATCATTTCGTCTATAGAAAAGGGGTTGTAAGGTCAAAAAGAATTCATCACCCACAAGTTCGCGTAGACGATTTGGGAATCTGTCAAGGCTTGAAAGTGAAGACTGAACAGCTCCAGTCCGGATATGGCAGCAATACAACATTTTTGGTTTCATCTGAATCTTGTAAAGACGTAGCTGGTCAGCAGGACTCTGTCAAGGTGGGAAAGTGATGACAATGAAGCTACAGCAGAAATATGGCGGCCATACTCCATATTTGTTTTGATCTGACTCTTTTAAAGGTGAAGAAGGGCAGACAAATCTAGCAAGGCTAGAATTTGAAGACTGTGCAGCTCCAGCCCAGATATAACAAACATAATCAATTTTTGGTCTGACTGACTATTATAAAGTTGAAGTGGAGCAGGAGGACGCTATACAGGCTAGAAAGTAAAGATTGTGCTGCTCCAATCTAGATATGGCATCAATATTCCATTTTTGGTCTCATCTGATTCTTGTAAAGTTGAAGCGAGGTAGAAGGACTCTATCAAGGCTGGAAGGCTAGATATCGCTGCTATAATCAATTTTTTGTTTGATCGGTGTCTTGTAAAGTTGAACCTGGTTAGAAGGTCTCTGGAAAGAGAAAATCGTGCTGCAGCAGATGTAGCAGCAATAAACCAATTTCGGTCCGATATGACTCTTGTGCAGATGTATCGGGACAGAAGGACACTTTTAAGGTTGCAATGTGAAGACTGTTCTGCTCCAGACCAGATATACCAACAATACTTCATTGGTCCTTCGCGATTTGTGTGGACATCACTCTCCCCAACTTCCCGTCATTTGCACTATTTATATTATTCGGACCATCTTTGTTGCCATATTTATTACACCGTTTCGGCCGTTGTACGCTCCGGCCTTCTTCAGGTGGTTGGAATGTCGAACTGAACCCTTTATTTCGCTCACTGGGGTAGACTGTTCTAGTTCTACGTGCCATGTTTTAATGGATGTCAGATATCAGTCGTCTCCTATTAATTCCACTGCCTTAACCGGGAATTGAACTCTTTGGGTCCTACACCTTTATCCATTGTGCCATTTGTTCTTGAGTGCATCTGTGTATGAATTTCTGTGTATTATAAACCTAATGTCTTCAGCAACTATTTTTTACCAGTGCTCATATTGCATTTATTGCTGTTATCAATACATGTTTTTACCAGAGCTCATTTTGGAATTTTTGTTGTTATTATCGCTTTTCTCTGGCACTCCTTATTACTGGTTCCCATATTGTATTAATTTCTATGCATGGTCGGCTCAGGAGATTTTTGTGGCTAAGCAGATGTGCTGATTCCTTTTCTTGTCATTTGTTGATGTAAGAAACCTTTGAAGATTACTATCCCTTTTAGTCCTTGTTTCTTCATCCAAAGAAACTCCCCTGTTTTTCTTAACTTTATTAGTCCTTCTTAGTGTTACTGTCTCTTGGCTTACTGTGCTTAATATCTCTCCCAGTAATTCCAGTTGTTTCTTACTGTTTTCCTGTTTTATATGTTTTCAGATAATCAGTTCAAGGTATTGTGAGCATTCGTCGGCAGAATTACATGAGTCATTTGAAATATTTTCCTGTGTGAAGTCACTGTCGGGACATTCATTATGTCTAAAGAAATTTTCCTATCTCTTTATATTTTGCTTGGATTCTGAAAGACATCTTTCGCTATTCCCTTTACATCTACGGATTTCGGTCTCGAATTTTCTAACAGTTTTTTTTGTCGAATAAAGAGAAGGTTATTCTGAATTAACCAAAGTTGAAATTCTGGTGTAATTTAAAGCTTAACGCTGAGATGTCATCATTAAAAAAAAAGTAAGAAAATAAAAAAAAAGTAGCCGAGTGACTTCCAAAAGTTTATTATGAGACAAATGCCTGAAGACGTTCATGGATTTTGAACAGAAGAGTTACTCCCCTTTTGTTTCTGTAAGTCGCTATTTCTTTGTTAATCCATCCACCTGATAGTGTTTTACGTAATGTAAGGCGACCATTATCTCGCTGTTGTAAGAGAAGCCAGAAAACTTACACAGGCGTCCTTTCTTATCTTTACTAGCATTGTTTGTTCTTTCCTTCATTGTCCATACGAGTCTTTTTTTACGAAATGAAATTTTGATTAAGTTGAGCATATGATGTTTCCTCTTGTTTTAAACCCCAACCTTTCTATTCTTTACTGTTTTTATTTTTTTCACGCCCCTCCAACACCAGATTTTTAGTTTGTTTTTGTTTCATGTTTGAAACCTAATTCAATTTGACGATTACAAGTTATATCACAGCGGTGTGCAGTTGTATGGCTGTTTTTATAAAGCATTGTTCTTTTATGAACACGAACAACAAAAAGAAAATGGCGACAAAACAGAATTGAACTAAATTTAATCCCAAAATGCAAACGTGTTTTTGCCTTTGCAACAAAATCGAAGCAATGAAGTGGAAGGATTTATGATGTTCCTCTGCATTTTTTTCTTCCATCAATCAATTATTATAGGTTACCGCTAAAAAGATTATTAAAGTCACTGGATTTCGATGAAGAAAAGAAAACATTTTATTAACATATTTGGAACGTAAAGTGTCAGCAATCACGGAATACTTTTTGTTTTAAATCATTGATATTGAATGATACTAGAATACTGTAAATGAATGTTCGAATTACAATTCCTTTCTATTATTAATAATAATAATAATAATAATAATATTCAATGGACAATCTTTTCGGCATTAAATAACTCATTGAGGTTGATATGCTGTAAAACAAAATAAACCAAACGAAACCTTCTACAAAAGGATTTCTTACAAAGAATATATATTCTATTCATACGAACCTATCCTAAAAATCTCGTCGGCATTAAATAACCCATTGAGGTGTTGATATGCCTTAAAACAAAATAAACCAAACCAAATCTCCTACAAACTGATTTCTTACAAAGAATATATATTCTATTCATACGAACCTATCCTAAAAATCTCGTCGGCATTAAATAACCCAATGAGGTGTTGATATGCCTTAAAACAAAATAAACCAAACCAAATCTCCTACAAACTGATTTCTTACAAAGAATATATATTCTATTCATACGAACAAGGTTCAGCAGAGAAAACAAAAAGACAAAATTTATTAAGAGCTACAAAGAGCAGGAAATTGTGGAGAGCCATGATCGCCAAAGTCCTGAAGAGACACGGCACATGGAAAAAGTAGAAGAACGTGCTTCAGTAAATGGATGGCGGAACAAGGTTTAGGAGAGATAACAAAAAGATAAGATTTAATTAGAGCTACAAAGGGCAGGAAATTGTGGAGAGCCATGATCGCCAACGTCCTGAAGAGACACGACATATAGAAAAAGTAGAGCTTGAGTAAATGGATGGCGGAACAAGGTTTAGTAGAGATAACAAAAAGACAAGATTTATTAACAGTTACAATGAAAGGAAATTGTGGAGGGCTATGACCGCCCACGTCCTGAAGAGACTTGGCGTATTGAAAAAGAAGAAGAAGAAGTAGAAGAGGAAGCTTGAGTAAATGGATGGCGGAACAAAATTTAGGAGATATAACAAACAGACAAAATTTATTAAGAGCTACAAAAGGCAGGAAATTGTGGAGAGCCATGATCGTCAACATACTGAAGGGACACAGCACATAAAAAAGTAGAAGAACGAGATTGTGTAAATGGATGGCAGAAAAAGGCTTAGGAGAGATAACAAACAGTCAAAATTTATTAAGAGCTATAAAGTGAAGGAAATTGTGGAGGGCCATGATCGCCCACATCCCGAAGGGACTTAGCATGTAGAAAAAGAAGAAGAAGCTTGAGTAAATGGATGGCGGGTCACGGTTTAGGAGAAATAACAAAAAGAAAAAAATTATTAAGAGCTATAAAGGACAGGAAATTGTGGAGAGCCGTGATCGACTAAGTCTTGAAGGTGCACGGCACATAAAGAAGAAAATGACATTGTCCAGCACTGTCGAAGGCAAAACCACTTACTGTAAGAAGGAGGGTTGCAATGGTATGAATCAATGTATTAACAGCACCTCAGTGAATGAAATAGAAAGGTAGACTATGCTATATAGTCTTAGTAGGGTAACTAATCTAATAAAGGGAAAACTCTCAATTCTGAACATGTTGGTGTAGGGGCTTACAACTTCATAGCGTCTTTTACGGTGATCTACACTTTCTAGACGGCAAAACAAAACTTTAAAAAACTATGTGGCAAGAGCCTCTCAATGAAGAGCTTTACTGAATTTACGGCTGTAAAAATGCAATTTATAAGGTCATTCCAAAACGATGGCAGTTGATTCTGGACATAAAGTGTTTAAGATGATAGGATCGTAGAAACATTCGCTTTGGGAAAGAGCTCTCTGAATTGAGCTCCCTTCTTACCAACGGAATACGAGGATTCAATATCTAGATCTATCTCTCTAGTCGGTATTATTGATCTGCAAAGCTAGCTAGTTGACCGTTGTTAATTAATAGCTTAGCAAACTATTATTTTTGAGGGAAGTGTATTTCGACACCGACTTCCGGAGGTTGACATTCAACGTCAGATGTGAGCTAAATAGGGAAGACGGTTTTGATTGGCTGAGCTAGCCTCGGAACGAGATAAGGGAAATATTTCAGCCAGTTGATTCTTACCCGTCAAGAGATGTAGGCGTCTTCTCTTTCGTGTCCGAAAAGGCTCCCCAGTTTGATGGGCGTCCCCCAAAGGATAGTTAGATAATGTCGAAATGATGAATGAAAATATTTAGGTTAACATCGTCTGTGTTGGAGTCTTTTTTTAATTGACGAATTGAAACAAATGGTGATCGCTGACCAAGAGAAAAAAAAACGAGCTGAGATCGTTCACTGCTGTCAACAAGCAACGCCATTAATCTGCGATTAATATTCCTGTATATATAATAACAATGAAGTAGTGTATTGACTTATTTATTAATAAAACCTACCTACCTACCTATACACACACACACACACACACACACACACACACACACACACATATATATATATATATATATATATATATATATATATACAGGGTGTCCATAAAGTTAGTATGCACTTTGAAAAATTATAACTTTATTTGTATTTGCGATAGAGATAATTTGTAAAAAGGATTAGAAAGATTTTATTTAAGTTTCCACATGTCCTCCATCATTAGCAATACAAAGGGTAATACGATTTTGCAGTTCATGGAAAACATTTGCCAACTGATTTACAGTAACGCCTGAAATCCAATTAGTTATTTTAGCTTTCAAATCTTCTAATGAACTAGGTTTGGTTGCATACACAATTGTTTTCACACGTCCCCACAATTGTTTTGTTTTTTTTTTTGTTTTTTTTTTTAAGCGTTTCACCCCAAGCAAGGCGGGAAGCCACTAGGACGCAAGGGGTTACAGAAAATTTGGAGCAAGATGAGATAGGAGTGATAGAAGAAAGGATGAAGAGAAGGGTAGTGGATAGATCAAGGCATCTGGGGATGTCGATTGACATTACATTTGAATAGCTGGAGATTATAGCTCTCAGGGAAACTGGAATAGGGAAGGAAGTTCCACAGGCGAGAGGTGCGAGACATGAAGCTATTGGAGTAGAAGAGACGGCTACATTTAGAAGTTTCGACAGTGAAAGGGTGAGAGCGGGATGCCAGCCTCGTAAGGCGCTTGAATTCATGAAGTCTGGGAACCAGCGAATGCAGCTCCTCGGAGCAATTGCCATGAAAGTATTTGTAAAACAGACAGAGAGAGGCGACGGCGCATCTGTGAGAAAGTGACTGTAGATGAGATGCCAGAGTAGGGCCAATTATATTGCATTTCCGCCTCTGAGCCTACATATATATATATATATATATATATATATATATATATATATATATATATATATATATATATATATATATATGTGTGTGTGTGTGTGTGTGTGTGTGTGTGTGTGTGTGTAATAGATTCTGAAACAGTAAAATATTTTCATAATTCTTGTTTTATTTAAATGATCGCGGATTTTTACGTGTTTTCATTCAGTCCATTTAACTCAGTAGGAAATTCTTTTTTTTGATCATTTGTTCGAGAAGACTACCTTTTCTTACCGTCCAGCAATTATCTTGGCTTCCTATGATCTACCTTGGAAGAAAATGGAATAAAAAATAACCTCTATCACTCTATGATTTCTATTACCGGTGATTTCGGAGGTTAGAACCAATTTTGTTACAGTCCCCGTTGCGGCTGCTTGGTCCCACGCTGTCCGCTGATACGGGCTGGAACAAATACATAGACTCAATAGCTTCATCTACCGTTGACAATCATTCTAGGAAAAGGAAAATTATTAATTAAAGCCAATAATCTTTGCGCCTGCTGTCCGCTGATATGAATTGGAACAAATACATAGACTCAATAGCTTCATCTACCGCAAGGAAAGTTGGTTCTCTGTGTCGTGCCAGAAAGTTTTTTTCTCGGTCGAGTCCATCCTTTAAATCTATAAATCAACCATTCGTCCTTGCATGGAATACTGCTACCATATATGGTCTGGTGCCTCCGCTATAAGTCTCGAGGTCTTCGAGAAAATCTAGAGACGAATACGCAATGTAATAGGCCCTAACCTGGCATCTAATCTACAGTCGCTTTCTCACAGACGAGCTGTGACTTCCTCTTGTCTCTTCTATAGTATTTTCACGGCAACTGTTCCATCGAGTTGCTTTCTCTGCATGAATTCAAGCTTATTCAAGGGTTAAAATTGTGATTTACTAGAGGCTTCTGAAAAATTCTCGATCCCACCAAGATGTCCTTTCAAGAGATTTTATTTATTAAAAAAACAATATGAAGAATCTACTCGAATAGTTTTTCCAAGCTTTTTCAGAATGTGAGTTGTCATAGCTCTGCACAACTTCTTCCCTTTGTTGTTCTAAGTAGCTTTTCACACTTTGCCACAAATAATTGTCCTTGTTCTGTCTTCTGTATAACTCTTATTTTTATACCCTCTCCATTCAGGATTAGAGAAATCATGACTCTCCACAAGTTCCATTCTTTTAGCACGATAAATAATTTATGTCTGTTTACCATTCCAGTTTGGAAATGTACTGTCATCCATTGTCTCAAACTCGTCTAGTAGTTTAGTCTGTGTTCCTATTTTTCGGTTTGACTTTAGTATCTTGTGAGTGTTATATTCTCCAGACCTTCTTTCTTTATTAAGATTATGTTGAGCAAATGAAAGTGCAATAATTATGCTTCCACAGGCTAGGAATCGACGCAGGATTTACCAGATTACTTTGGATTATTGTCTGTAATAGCACTAATGAAATTGAGTCATGCAGGTATCAATTTTTCTTCTTCACTCACTTGGAAAGGCATCTCCTTGCCACATCTATGGGTTAAATAGTAAGACATGTATATGGAAAACTGGTATTCTCAAAAATGTTAATGCAATATTTAATCGTAAAAAATAATTCCTAGAATCCTTCTTTCCCATTTATAAATCTACCGTGCATTGAACAATGCTGCCATATCTGGTCTGATGCTCCTGCTATATATTCTCAGTGTCTTGCTAAATTCCAAATAAGGATTTGTAATGTTATCGGTCCTAACCTGGCATCTCGACTTCAGTCAATTTTCTACTTGGCCTTCATCTGTCATTTCATCATAATTATTTTCATTGTTTTAATCAGCCTTCCTCTGGTACCTTGACTTAATGAATTTAAGGGTACTATTCGGCACGGTGAAGTAGTGGATAGCGTTCGGATTGAGGAATCGGAGGGCCGAGTTCGAATTCCAATCGAATTCATTACATTCACTTACGTGCTAAAAGCCATGGTAAAGGTATGTATCTTCTTTTTCTTCCCCCAGCTTTGCGTGAATATAGCCTTGGATGGCAACTGGTCTACAGCAGAAAGGAATGGCAGGAAAAAAATCTGCCTCGTCAGTCATGTATCGAAAGATACATGGTCGCCTGAGCGTGTATCACGCATGGCACATAACTGAATCGGAGAACCGAGTTCGAATTCCAGTCGAACCCATTACATTCACTTACGTGCTTTGGAAAGGTATGAATCCTCTTCTTCTCCCCACAACTATGGGCAAATAGCAGGAAAGACTGGGTTTTATAGCCTTGGATGGCAACTGGTCTACCGAAGAACGAAATGGCAACCTACTGCGGGAAATATCTGCCTCGTCAGTCATGTATCGAAAGATACATGATCGCCTAAGCGTGTATCTCGCATGGCACATAACTGACTAAATTGGCAACTAGGTCTCATCGTTTGGTCGTTGAAATAACAAGATGGAGCCGTAAATCCTATTCTGATAGTTATTTTTCTCGCACTTCTCGGCCGTGGAAATTATTTCCGATTTCTTTCCTCTCTGAAATATTTAAATGCAACATCTTTCTCTATCTTCTGTCTTCCTGGGCACCTGTCCTTATATTTTTTCCTCACTAAGGATTTAACTTTCCCTTTCATTCTTAGTAGATGTTGGCGTCTTAGTGGCTTTATCACCTTGTTGGGGCGAAATGATTAAGAAAATATTTCAGCATTAAATAACGCACGCCAGTTTAATAAACTGTAAAATATAAACCCAATCATTCAATCAGGCATGTGTTTAGCAGCTGGCTTGACAAAGATTTCTTGCTTTGGGTCGTAATCGGACTATAAGAAAGAATATGCCGAATTCAAAATTATTGAGAAAGCAACGGTAAAATCCACGTCCAATATTTTTTTAGGAAGCCGTAGTATTTCGCAGATAAAGAATTCATGGATAAATGTTTTCTTACATCCTGAAGGGAGATACCCACGAAAAAAAAAAAAAGTTTCGCAGAAACAGAGATGCCATCATTCAAGTTCTCAAGCTTTCCTTTTCTGCACAAGAAATTTGCCATTAGGTTAAGGTATTTCCGACTTTTAAAGTGGATTCAAGCGATTTTCAAAATCATAAGCAAATTTTAATGAAACTCTTCATCTGTGCGACGTGTCCCTTCGTACCGTGGGCGATCATGGGTCTTCATAATTTCCTATACTTTGTAATGAACTGCATACGTTTTGGAAATTCGGTTGACGTAAAATAAATTCCGCGGAGATTTATTACGGGGAAATTGAAAAAAAAAAGAAAACAAAAACGAATTGTATGAAGATGACTTCGCACATTTGATATATTCCGTCAATGACTGTGGTATAAGAATGAGAAGTTTAGAAAGACGAATACAATGTTACATAGGTCAGGTCGTATTTAGTACTGGCGACACAGGGCGTTGTTCGTGTCAATATAATAGATAGATAGATAGATAGATAGATATGAACAATCTGAAATAGAGTGCTAGCAAGCTAGCTACATAGAAAGAAAGAAAGATGAACAAAGATATATATGAAGTGTGTGATATATATATATATATATATATATATATATATATATATATATATATAGAGAGAGAGAGAGAGAGAGAGAGCGAGAACGTGATAGAGAGAGATATGAATAGACTGAGATAGGCAGATATGAACAATGAGGGAAAGAAAGAAGTAAAGAAAATGGTAAGGTAGATGATTAGATAGATAGATAGCAACAGACATATATATATATATATATATATATAGAGAGAGAGAGAGAGAGAGAGAGAGAGAGATAGATAGATAGATAGATAGATAGATAGATAGATAGATAGATAGATAGAAATGAATTGAAGAAGAAAAGCAGAGAGAAAGGAAGGTAGGAAGTACGGAGGGAGGGAAGGAAAGGCTACGATAAATAAGTACATCTGCAATAACTGAGATAGATAGATATAAATAGCGTGAGAAAGAAAGAAAGAAAGAAAGAAAGAAAGAAAGAGAGAGAGAGAGAAAGAGAGAGAGAAAGAGAGAGAGAAATGAAGAAAAGGGAAATAGATAGATAGATAGATAGATAGATAGATAGATAGATATGAATAGCGTGAGAAAGAAAGAAAGAAAGAAAGAAAGAAAGAAAGTGAGAAATGAAGAAAAGGGAAAGAGATAGATAGATAGATAGATAGATAGATAGATAGATAGATACAAACAAATGAGAAGAGGATGGAAAGTAGGAAAAAAGGAAGGAAGAATGGAGGGAGGGAAGGAAATACCTCTGAAATAACTGAGATAGATAGATAGATAGATAGATAGATAGATAGATAGATAGATAGATAGATTGAACAGAATGAGATAGATATGAACAGACTGTTATATCTATCTATCTATCTATCTATCTATCTATATATCTATATATATATATATATATATATATATATATATATATATAGATAGATAGATAGATAGATAGATATAGAGAGAGAGGGAGAGAGAGATGAATAGACTGGGATAGGCAGATATGAACAATGTGTGAAAGAAAGAGAAAAGAAAGAAAGAAAATGGCAAGGTAGTTGATCAGATAGATAGATAGATAGATAGATAGATAGATAGATAGAATCAAATGAGTAGAGGAAAGAAAGCAGGAAGAAAGAAAGGAAGGGCGGAGGGAGGGAAGGAAAGGTTAAGATAAATAAATACATCTGAAATGACTGAGATATATAGATAGAAAGAAAGAAAGGAGTGAAAAATATACAACTGTGATAGAGTAGAAAAGTATATATTTTACGTGCATTTTCTTTTGCGTTATCTTAGCTTAATATAGATTTTCCCCACCTCCTAAAGCATTAAAATACTTATAATTAACACAAAACAAAAGAATAGTAAATTACAACTGAAATTATTGCCACGAGGAATACATCGGAGAAACCTCAAGGAGTTTAAATAAAAGATTAAATGAACACAAAAGGGATCTTTTACAAAACAACACGTTAAACGCATGATTTTTTCACTGTAATGAGACTGACCATAACCTAGATTTTAAAAAACGCAACCTTAATTAAAACAGAATGTAATTTACTAAATGTATAGAAAGTGCTTTAATCGCTAGATCATCCATCGTAAATTTACATTCAGGTTCATTCAACATTTCCCATTTCTTGACAGATCCTTTATTAACACAATGGGGGAGATATAATAAAAAAAATGATGGAAAGATGGGAAAAGCCAAAATGAAATCGGATACACTATATACTGGAAACATAAAGAGATAAAATTAAATACAAAAATTTTTAGTGTTCCCCCCCTCTGTATCGAGCACATATATAGTCACATCAACGTAAAAATCATTTTTATACCTTCAAGAATGAAACACGTGGCACAAAACTGTTTTCCACTTTGTTATAGATTTCCTTGAAATTATTTTTGAATTATAAAATTGTATATATCGTACACACATAGATATGCACAGATTGAAATACACACACACATATATATATGTGTATATATATATACATATATAAATATATATGTGTGTGTGTGTTTGTGTCTGTGTGTGTATGCATGTTTTCTAATTCCGACTCAGAGTGTGTAAAAACTGTCCAAATGTTTTGTAATTCTGAGCGTTTATATTTTTAGTCATTATCAAAAATGATTTTATTTATTCAGTTGAGTGTGTGCATTGGGTGTATGCTTTAGTGCTATAGATATGTTTTATTTTCCGAACACAGCACATTGTAGCTGTGTTCTTAGTTAATATTGTTAAGTGTTACCTTTTCCTTTTCTTCATTTATATATATATATATATATATATATATATATATATATATAAGAGATAGATAGATGGAGAAAAGAAAGAATGATATATATATATATATATATATATATATATATATATATATATATATGAAGAGAAGACTTCAGTTATTTATTTATTCATATTTTTCTGACAAGATTTCTCGAATATTCACGCTTTAGATGTATTTCGACAATAAATAATGTTTAATTAAAAATAACGTTTAAACAAAATAAATTAAGATTAAGACACACGCCCGCACACATATGCATACACACACATAGATAGATAGATAGATAGATAGATAGATAGATAGATATGAACTGACTGAAATAGATAGATAGATAGATAGATAGATAGATAGATAGATAATATTTCGCTTTTTTCTGGTTGAATGAATCCACGTAGGTTGTGTGTCATGAGTTGACAGTTTATTTGGCACCGCCAACCTGGCGAAAGAGAAACCTCCCTTCACCAAAGTACGCTGGCCTCAATGACCCTGGGTAATTTTCTTTTCATTCCTTTTTTTTTTTTTTTTTTTTTCTTACCACGGCTGCCACCTGGAGACATGGTTTATCGGCACCATTAATTGGTATCCCCACCTCAAAACAACTCGCTGCCCCCAGTAGATCCTTTCCTTGGAATCTTGCTCCCTCTCTATCAATGGATGAGCCACTATGCATGACCGCATTGATATGAATAATTTCTATTTTATCATATACACTCCAATATATATATATATATATATATATATATATATATATATATATATATATATATATATATTTTGTTTGATAAATATATGCTGTATTTTATTGCTTAAAGTGCTCAATATCAGGGACAGAGCTAATAGAAATAAAAGAAATGGATATTAAGTCAGCACCTTGTCATTACGGTCTATTTCATGCTCAAAGCAATCGTCAGGTGCTCACATTCATAACAAGTTGATAGTAAGCTTGGCTGTGGTAACCCTGTTCATCAGCGTTCATAGAGACAAGGCCTTCACTGTAGTTTAAAACCGTATCTGTCTATATTTCTGAGATGAGGTATTATGTACATTATTTACATTATTCGGACTACTGTCCTCATCTTTGTCGCCATATTTATGACAACGTTTCGGCCGTTGTACGCTCCGGCCTTCTTCAGATGGTTGGAATGTCGAACTGAACTCTTTATTTCGCTCACTGGGATAGACTGTTCTAGTTCCACGTGCCATGTTTAATGGATGTCAGTTATCAGTTATCTCCTGTTAATTTCCCTCTGAAAGTTCTCCTGCCTTAACCGGGTATTGAACTCATACTCTTTGGGTCCTAACACTGGATCTAACTAACGCCTTTATCCAAGGACACATGGCACAGTGGATAAAAGTGTTGGTTAGATCCAGTGACAGGACCCAAAGAGTGTGAGTTCAATACCTGGTTAAGGTGGTGGAGAACTTGGAGAGGGAAATTAACAGGAGATAACTGATAACGGACACCCATTAAACATGGGACGTGGAACTAGAACAGTCTAACCCAGTGAGCGAAATAAAGGGTTCATTTCGACATGCCAACCACCTGAAGAAGGCCGGAGCGTACAACGGCCGAAACGTTGTCATAAATATGGCGACAAAATGAGGACAATAGTAAGAATAATTTAAACAGAGTTTAAAACCGATTGAAATCAGACCCCTACCTGGAAGAATGTACATTCCAAGAGATAAACTGATGAAAATATTGATTTGGTTGATTCTGTTTCACGACATATCAATATCTCTATGGGTCATTTAATGCGGAAGTCTAAAAATTTTGTACGTAATTTTAGGCATTCAACTACATACCTTCCGGAAAGGTATGAATCCTCTTCTTCTCCCCCTCTTCTATTCCTCCCAGCTATGGGTAAATAGCTGGACAGACCGGATTTGGATGGCAACTGGTCTACCGCAGAAAGAAATGGCAACCTACTGCTGGAAGAAAATCTGCCTCATCAGTTATCTATCGAAAGATACATGATCGTCTAAGTGTGTACTACGCATAGCACATAACTGAATCGAAGAGCCGACCTCGAATACCAGTGTAATCCATTACATTCACCTACGTGCTAATACCCTTAGGAAAGGTATGAATCCACTTCTTCTGCCCCCAGCTACGGGTAAATAGCAGGACAGATCGCGTTCTATAGCTTTGGATGGCAACTGGTCTACGGCAAAAAGAAATGGCAACCTACTGCGGAAAAATCTGCTTCGCCAGTCTTGCATCGAAAGCCGAATTCAAATTCAAGTCGAATCTATTACATTCACTTACGTACTAATACACTTGGGAAAGGTATGAATCCACTTCTTCTATGGGTAAATAGCAAGACAGACCAGGTTCTATAGCCTTGGATGGCAACTGGTCTACTGGAGAAAGAAATGGCAACCTACTGCCTCGTCAGTCATGTATCGAAAGATACATGATCGCCTAAGCGTGTATCACGCATAGCTCATAACTGACTGACATTATTTACACTACAGGGAATGTTATCTTCATCTTCATTGCCATATTCAGAACATTTCGGCTGTTGTATGCTGCGGGTTTCTTCAGTGGATAAAGATTTTGGTTAGATGCAGTTAGTCCACTACCAGAACACGCAATGCACTGACTGATATAATGAACATAATTTTACACT
>CAHIKZ030005131.1:595000-642500 GCA_903632075.3 Acanthosepion pharaonis
GATACTTTAAATATCTACTTGTAAAATATTTTTTTCTGTTGAAGGTTCTTTTATTTTCAATCTGAAAATCAATTTCCTTCTGTAAAAAAAAATCTGAATTTGTTGCAGTAAATAAATATTAATAAATCGTTTACGGTACTTAGCCATTAAATCTCGCAAAATCTCGCAAAATCACGCAAAATCACGCAAAATCTCATAAATCCAATTTGCAAACCATAAATCGAAACGCAATTTGGAATTTTTCGTTTAAGTTTTCTTTTCTTTACGTATTCTTTAAACTATTTCCATAAACTGCCAAATTCGATTAAAATTGTGTCAGCATTTCTTCCACCTTCGGCTCAGCACTAATTCTCTTTCCTCTCCGTTGGTCTAAGCCGCAACAATTTGATCAACTTATCTTTGTGACACTTTTAGAGTGTTAGTTATCTCTTCGCTTACGGCAACGACTATCATTTAACAGATTTGAGCTTTTTCTGAGCACCCCTGCCATCCTCACAAGGTGCTTGCTTTAATACAATCAGTCCGAGTTTAATCAGTAACCTTAAATTCCAATGAGATTTTGAGCAAACTTTTATCCAGTAAAATGCAAATAAAAATAACAAATAAAAAATAAAACACGTCAGCAAATCATTCCTGGTTATTTCTCGTTTTAATTATTATTGGCCAATGATCACATTGCTTCAACTTTAAAATCATGCTATGAGGAATTAATGAACTTATCTAATGAAAAATATAAAAAAAATGCTCTTCAAGGATGACCTAGAAAGTCGATTAAATTATCAAATTTGAAACCATTTTGGAAATATTTTGTGGATTCGATTTTTGTTTTAATAAAATAATGTGCTTGATAATTTTCAACATAAAATTTCGATTTTTGCCACTTCCCATTACTCGTCAGATAAATTATTCGTAAGCGAAGACAAACATTATTTCTGGTATCCATACCCAAGAAATACACTTAGGCTAGTCTGACAAAAGGCTAATTAAACACAACCCTTTTAGAGAACGCAAAATCGAAACCTAAAAAATCTGGCTCATGTAAGAAAACGTCTGTAACGATGAGGACATCAAGTCTTAACTGGGAAATGAAAATTAGACAGGGGATAGGGTCGACTTTAGAAGGCCTCGAAATGTGGTAATTGTTTACGCCTTCCTATCAGCCTCAATTAATCACAGCCCAATTTAAAAAAAAAACAACAAAAAAAAAACGTACTTTGGTCCACAGAGGAGAGAGTGTTTTATTATATTTAATTTCTTTATTAGTTCACGCCAAGTAAGACGATAATGCTACAAGGGACTACTGGAAGTGAAAAAGAATGAAAAGAAAAAAAAGAGTCAGACATCGAAATCTAAGCAGGCAAGAAGGGATAAACCTCTGCTCCAGTCTAAATGACCGGGAGGAGTATGAACCGTACGATACGCGAATCTACTCTTATTGAGGAAAATAAATAAATAAATTGTAAGTAAAGTTTCAGGGTTTAGGTGGAAACATTAGAGATATAGAGTTGAATTAGACTTTACAAAGGAATCAGAAACAACTTCTAAAGAGGGAACAAAAGATAAACCTCTACTTCTGTTCAAAAGACCAGGGAGGAGTGTGAACCGGGCGGCAGGCTAGCCTATCTACTCCTATTGAGGAAAATAAATAAATAGCAAATGCAATTTCAGGATTCAGGCGGATATGTTAGAAGTATCGAGCTGAAGTAAATTTTCGAAGGAACCAGAATCCCATCCTGACTAAGAAACAAGGGACAAAGTTCTACTTCGGTTCAAAGAACCGCGCTTGAACTGGTCACGTGTAATACCCTCACCCCACACCTCGGCTTTTTACCGACAAATGTTATGAATACCAGCGTCAGTACATGTGAGAAATGATGACATTCTCAAGAGAACAGGAACGTTGTTCAGATCAATCAGAAAAATCCCATCCTGACCAGGAAACAAAGGACAAACCTCTACTTCGGTTTAAAGGACCACGCTTGAACTGGTCAAGATTAATACCCTCACCTGACCCTAGGCTTTTCCGGCACGTGCCGCACTCATATAATCAGGGACCACTTCTTCCCACACCACTTAAAAAAACGTCAACGTCTTTTTGGTTACCTTACATTATCGGTGAATATAAACTTAAAAACGCAGACGTTGTTGTTCTGATGACGTATTCAAAAGCAAAACGAAGAAAAATTGGATATTGTCGGGGAAGAAGAAATTAAGAAAAAGGAGCGAATATTAGAAGTAAAAAATGAAAAGAAGTCATGGTAGTGAACAATGGGTGTGGCCAACATATGAGTTACACACCGGAGTCATCAAAATTAAATAAATACAGAAATTCAGAAATCTAGGTAGTTTAAAAACACGCGAAAAAAAAAGGCTCTCGCCAAAATTGACAAATACTGAAAAGAAAGATGCTTTTGAAAAGCTACCCTTAAAATCAAAGAAAATAAAGAGTGCTGGACTGTCATGTAATATCCCCACTCCACACACCGTATACAGCAGTGAATTTTGAACAATTTCGTTACAAATAAAGAAAATGATTTCAATCAACCGTGATGTGTTTTACCGACAAATGTTAGGAATACAAGGGTCAGTACATGTGAGAAATGATGACATTCGCAAGAGAATAGCAACGCTGTTACGATCAATCAGAAAAAATATAGGTACAAAAAATACATATACATCGGGCTGGTCATTCATCGAAGATAGAAGACCATCAACCAACCGACACAGAGAACCAACTTTCCTTGTGGTGGATTTTCTAATATAATAGATCAGGACCTATTACATATCCGTCTCTAGATTTTGTCGGTGACCTTGAGAACAGCGGGGGTGCCAGACCAGTATTCCATGCAAGGGCGAATGGTTGATTTATAGATTAGAAGTATGGACTCGGGTGAGATAAACTTTCTGGTGCGACACAGAGAACCAACTTTCCTTGCGGTGGATTTTCTAATATAATATTTCGTCTTATGTATTCTTGTTTAGTTTATCTGCAAATTCTTGCTTTAATACGTAATTTCTTTATTCTTTTTTTCACTATATAAAAGTTTCTATACCTTCAAATATATTTCAATAACTTAATCATTAAGAAAACTTGTTCAATAGCCGGTTTTCTGGTCTTTAATATTGCTGCACGTTAACCACCATTCTGTGCGGAAGAGTCCCTAAATGACGCATGCGCATATCGCCGATTATGTTTCTCTGGAGTAAGTCATGTCTCTAATAACCCTTCTGCTAGCGCGATATGATTGTCATGAGCCTCAGATGATTGCCAATTTCTTAGAGAGTAATGGCGTTGGGAAGCGTCGAGCCAGTAATAGACGCCGGCTCGCAAATCGTTCCAGATGGCAAGACAAAATAATGTCGGGTGGATTTCGACATAAACCAGTCTTATGCTGACAAGGTAATAACGAATACACGAAAACAGATAGCACTCTCGCAGACATTCGAAGACGAAGAGAACCGCAGCTAGCCGATGACACAGAGAAAAGGCGGGCCACCGCATGTGCGCCTGCAGTAGAGTTAAGCCATACGATGGAAAGATAAAAGGTCTGGTTTTAAGCAGTGCTGATGCAAATTATAACTTAACATAATGCCGTTGAGGATTAGGAATATCTTACAGTGGATCTTTGTCGGATATTGCGTTGTTGGAAAAACCATGTCTTTTTCTTCTATAGAGGCTGGCTGTTCTAACATTTTATATTTCTCTCTCAAGTTCACACTGACCCAAAATAGCTAATGAATATCCTATCAATTATAATCTCACGTCAAAAACGTCATATTACATTACCAACTTTTACTGAATCCATTCTTAATTAATCTAACGTATGTTTATCTAAATCAAACAACATTTACGTAAATACTTTACCAAATCAACATGTGAAAAACCAACGAGACACCGATACACAGACAAGCACACAGAATTACGAATATACATTATCGTCTGAATCCTTCAAAGACAAAATAAAATTTTTATACACTTACACACAGAAAATTATTTACGGTTTTTGCAGTCAGAATTGGATTGCTTTAATTTCTGAGAACTTCAAAAGGACGCATCGTCTCCCCTTGAATTCGGAACTCCATAAATTATCAATCAGTCAGTTATGTGTGATACACGTTTAGGCGATCGTGTATCTTTCAAAACATGATTGACAAGGCACATTTTTTTTCCCGCAGTAGGTTGACATTTCTTTTTGTGGTAGACCAATTGCCATCCAAGGTTATAAAATCCAGTTTCTCCTGCAATTTATTCGTAGCTGGATGGAGAAGAAGATTTGTGTGATACACGCTTGGGCGATCATGTATCCTTCAAAACATGACCGAGTAGGTTGCCATTTCGTTCTGCAATATAGACCAATTGCCATCAAGGTTATAGAACCCGGTCTGTCCTGCTATTTATCCATAGCTGGAGGGAGAAGAAGAGGATTCATACCTTTTCCCAAGGGTATTAGCACGTAAATGAATATCAGTCATTTACGTGCTATGTGTGATACACGCTTGGGCGATCATGTATCTTTCGAAACATGACTGACGAAACAGATTTTTTTCCAGCAGTAGGTTGACATTTCGTTCTACATTTCGTTCTGCATTTATAGCCCATCTATTTTGCCATACAAGGCTATAGTATCCTTCTGAATGCTATTTATCCATAGCTGGATATATATATATATATATATATATAAAATATATATATATATATATATATATAGAGGATTCATACCATGAATCATTTTTCCCAAGGGTATTAGCGCGTAAGTGAATATCAGTCCTCGCAAAGTTATATGCTGTGGATGTGATGCACGCTTGGGTATCAATCAAAACACGAATGACGTCTTGCAGATGTTTGAGATTTCCACTTTAATATCCCCTGTTTTTGATTTTGTTATATGGGGCTTATATAATATATATATATATATATATATATATATATATATATATATATAGTTGAGTTTAATTTCAAAAAAAGTTTTGCAAATTATAATTTATAAATTCATGAATCATTCATACAAAAACAAATATAAAGGTTAATGATTTAAATGGCGAGATTACATCCTAAAGGTTGCAAACAATATAAATAAGATACATCAACCCGAACCTGTATATGAATGATATGATCCCTGTTTATAAATTCCAGTTGAATAAGGTCTTTTTTATTTTTGCATTTTGAATACATCTTTTTTTTTTTACAAGCTTTCGTCTGTTCCTACAGAAGACATCCTCAGGTATGGAAATAGATTTTTTGTTCTTTTATTTTTTACTTCTCGGTAATAAGAGGACAACGAAAATAGAGAGATGTAATCCGATCACTATAAAAAATGCTGTGTATATTTTAAAGTCAATAAAATTATTACAGTTCCTATTTAGAAATGTACCTTAATCCAGAATATCCAGGCATTTTTTACAATGTCCTGTTGTGTTCAGGAAGAATAAAACATTTTTTTATAATTCCAAGCGCACCTATTATGATTGGCACTATACTTGTTTTCAATTTCCACATTTTTTTTTTTCAATTCGATTTGCAGGTCGATAATTTTTCAAATTCCTTTGTTGCAATATTACAGTCCACTGGGCAAACCATATCAATTAGTAGGCAATTTTCTTCTTTACGGTTTTTGACATTTATGTCCGGCCTTTTTGCTTCAATCTTCCTACCTGTAATGGTGGTGTAATCCCATAGAATTATGATGTTTTCTATTTCTGTAACCGGTGCTGGGTGATGTTCATTCTAGTGTTTATTAACATCTTTTCCAAAATTTGCACATTGCCCAGTGTAAATATTGCCCCAATCTATCGTGACGGTTCGTCGTTACTAAAGAATATCCTGAAATTAGATGGTCAATTGTTTCCTGCATTTTGGCTCCACACTATTATGTATGATATTTGCCTTAACGGTTCTTGTTAAAGACTCTGTTCTTGCGCTGAACGAATAAAGCTTTTGATCCAAATGCTCGTCACCGTCGATGAGCGTTAACTAGATCAATATCGGCTTTATTAGCACGTTCTGGATATGCAGAGGTTTATTTTGCAGTGGTTCATTTTAACCCGCGTTGTTTCATCTCCTCAAAAGCTTTATCCTTGCTTTTCCTTTGCATAATTTTTCTTACAACAGTTGGTTATGTTTTGTTTTTCTACAGAATCTATTAAATGTAAATCTCGTTTGTATTTACAACCTTCTTTCATGATTGAATATTTGTTTTCTATCTGTTTTCGTGTTGTTTGACTAATTGTAACATCAAGTCCTTTGTGGTTTCCATCTATGTCAGTAAACCAATAGTTGTTTTATATGACAATTCTAGCTCAATATGACCCTCTTCTACTTTAGTTATGGTGTTATGTAGAGGCGGTCTGCACCAGCCTTTGGATGATGCAGGTTAAGTTTAGAAAAAAGCTTTCTTGTCTTAGTATCCATTCGTCTGATATTATTATTATTATTATTATTATTATTATTATTTCTCTAATAATAATAATGAGAACAAAAAGTGGAAGAATTAACACAAGAGCAGAAAAAAAGAATTGATGCAAAAGAAGAAAAATGATGAATTATGAAAAATATTAAGATGTTTATTATTACTTCACTAATAATAATAATAATAATAATAATAAGAAGAAGAAGAAGAAGAAGAAGAAGAAGAAGGAGGAGGAGGAGGAGGAGGATAAAAGGAAGAAGAAGAGTAACAAGAAGAAGAATGAGAATTGGCGAAAAAGGAGAGCAAGAAGAAAAAGCATTGACACAAAAGAAAACGGAAGAGTTGGCGAAGAAAGATACTTCGAAGTTCATTACTACGACTACTACTACGTAAAATATTACTAACAGTATTACTATTACTTCTATTACTACTACTGCTTCTTCTACTACTACTAATACTATTTAAGTTCACAATCAGTATAATTATTTAAAAAGAATTGTTATTTATTAATCCTTGAAACCTCTTCTCTTTCTTCTTCTTCCTCCTCCTCCTCTTCTTCTTTTCCTCCTCCTCTTACTTCTTCTTTTTTCTTCTTCTTCTTCTTCTTCCTATTATTATTATTATTATTATTAGTGAAATAATAAGATGCAGACATATTTTCACAATCATCTTTATTCCTTATCTTCCATTTTTGGTTCTGTAACCATCATCTGCCTAATATCATCATCATCACCATCATCGTTAACTGTAAATATAAATATTATTTTTAATATTGCTTTCATCACTTTAGCGTTATCACCACCACTACCACCACCACCACCACCATCACCATCATCATCATCATCATTTACATTATTGTTTTCTCTCTTCAAACACCAGCTTCCTACCCCCAAAATTCTGTCGCTCGATGTTTTTTTTTTCACTGTAAATTTCATCTTGCCAAAGCGAACGAGGCGTGTTGTTGATTTGCGTTCTTCGCCCGCGGCTCCAGTCTTTTATGTCTGTCTTATCTTTCCAATTTCAAGGGAAGTAATTCATTTTGTTTCGTTGACGAAGGACATATTTGGCGGCGAGGTCGCAAAGAGACTATCCCAGTCGTCTGAGCAATACACTCGAAATTTTCTTAATACTGCACTTGTGTTATTTGTAAGCATCTCGGCTTTCTTGCAGTCGTGTCTTTCCAAAAGAAAAAAAATAAAAGCAAAAGAAAACAATAAAGTTTCAACTAAACGTACGCAAGCGAATCCAAACAGCGTTTTCTTTTCGTTTTTTTTTAGCAAAACATATTTCTGTTTTTTTTTTTTGTTTTTTTTTGGAGGGGTGGTGGTGATGGATGCATAAGTTTAAAACGTCAATAATAATGATAATAAAATGGCTGAATAAAGAATTGTGAGAAAAGAGGTAGATCCAAGGAGTAATTTACACATCGGGGACGTTAATATTCAGCTATAAACGACGGAAAATGTGATGCAAGAATCGAAAGGGACACATAACGAATTATATATATATTTTTTTTTTTTTTTTCAGAAAGTGAACAAGGTATTGCTCGATTATGTGCCATGTCTATTTACGACTTGGGCGATCATAGCAGCCCCCCCTCCCGGACAACAGCCTGTTCTTTGTAGATCTAAACTTGTTTCGGCTCTTTATCATTTTTCTTTGGCCTCGTTAGGTTCTTGCTTCAATATGTGTCGTGCGTTTTAATTTTATCTATATTTCCTTCCTTGTTATGTGTTCCTGTAATTACTACTGTCTCTCTCTTTCTCCCCCCCACTCTCCCTCTCAGTCATTGGTTGCAACGATTTCTGAAATCTTTCTCGTTATTCATTGAATTATTTTTTGGTGGGTCGGTGGGGGTTCAAGCATCTAGACATTCATAACAGAAGCACCAGACCAGATGCGGCAGCAATGTTTAATTAATGGGCAAGTGGTAGACTTATAAAAGTGTAAGTTTGATTTTGACGAGAAAAATTGTCTAGTATCTTTCTATATTTCTGAGATGAGGTATTATGTACACTATTTACATTATTCAGACTATTGTCCGCATCTTTATCGCCATATTTATTACAACGATTCGGTCTTTCAGTATCTGTCTATATTTCTGAGATGAGGTATTATGTACACTATTTACATTATTCAGACTATTGTATTCATCTTTGTCGCCATATTTATTACAACGTTTCTGCCCTTCAGTATCTGTCTATATTTCTGAGATGAGGTATTATGTACACTATTTACATTATTCAGACTATTGTCCTCATCTTTGTCGCCATATTTATTACAACGATTCGGCCTTTAAATATATGTCTATATTTCTGAGATGAGGTATTATGTACATTATTTACATTATTCGGACTATTGTCCTCATCTTTGTCACCATTTTTATTACAACGTTTCGGCCTTTCAGCATCTGTCTATATTTCTGAGATGAGGTATTATGTACACTATTTACATTATTCAGATTACTTTCCTCATCTTTGTCGCCATATTTATTACAACGATTCGGCCCTTCAGTATCTGTCTATATTTCTGAGATGAGGTATTATGTACACTATTTACATTATTCCGACTATTGTCCTCATCTTTGTCACCATTTTTATTACAACGATTCGGCCTTTCAGTATCTGTCTATATTTCTGAGATGAGGTATTATGTACACTATTTACATTATTCGGACTATTGTCCTCATCTTTGTCGCCATATTTATTACAACGTTTCGGCCTTTCAGTATCTGTCTATATTTCTGAGATGAGTTATTATGTACACTATTTACATTATTCGGACTATTGTCCTCATCTTTGTCGCCATATTTATTACAACGTTTCGGCCTTTCAGTATCTGTCTATATTTCTGAGATGAGGTATTATGTACACTATTTACATTATTCAGATTATTTTCCTCATCTTTGTCGCCATATTTATTACAACGATTCGGCCCTTCAGTATCTGTCTATATTTCTGAGATGAGGTATTATGTACACTATTTACATTATTCCGACTATTGTCTTCATCTTTGTCGCCATATTTATTACAACGATTCGGCCCTTCAGTATCTGTCTATATTTCTGAGATGAGGTATTATATACACTATTTACATTATTCGGACTATTGTCCTCATCTTTGTTGACATATTTATTACAAAGTTTCTGACCTTCAGTTTCTGTCTATATTTCTGAGATGAGGTATTATGTACACTATTTACAGTACTCGGAACATTTTCACCATATTTATTACAACGTTTCCGCCGTTATACGCTCCGGCATTCTTCAGGTGGTTGAAATGTCGAACTGAACCCTGTATTTCACTGACTGTGGTAGACTGTTCTAGTTCCAAGTGCTATATCTAATGGATATCAGTTATCAGTTATCTCCTGTTAATTCCCCTCTCTACGGCTTTAACAAGGTATTGAAATCACACTCTTTGGGGTCCTGTCACGAGATCTAACTAACGCCTTTATCCACTGTGCCATGTTTCCTTGAGAAAAATTCTCTAGCACAACATAATGAACCTTTTTTTTTCCTAGTCGCAGATTTAATAATTAAAATGGACAACTCAACATGAACTATGCCTTTAAATTCCTATGCGTGACTCGACGTGACTTAGAGGTCTAAAAGGCCCTTTGTTAAATTACCGTTTTCCCTAGCGACACACAGGTTCGAATCTAGGCGGAAATTGGAAATTTTTTTCTCTAATAAGATTTCCCGAATATCCATGTCGGTAGACGAATAAATAAATATACTGTTTAATAAATAAACAGAATGTCTAGTCAAATACAAGTAACCACTAACATAATATCTAAGTAATAAAATCTGTCGGATTAATAGATAAAAAGTCCGCAGCTTTCTTTAGAAAATACCTGTTTGTAGATGATGCGAAAGCCTTTGATAAAGTATGACGCAAAGAACTGCTTCATTTCACCCCATGAAAGGCAATAACGCCATTAAGACGCAAGCGGCTGTAGATTTATAGAGAGTACGGGAAAAATATACAATTAAGGAGAGAGGACAATAAAAGTTCAGGGAGTTAAAAAGACAGAAGATAAAGACTGACATTGCATTTTAATTTTTGAAGAGCCAAGTTGACTAGGAAGTTAGAAGCCGGAAGAGAGGTCCTCAAGCGAGAAACCTTACGGAAGAAACTATTTGCATAGAACTTACGGTTACATCTAGCCATTTCAACTGTAAAATGATGAGACCTAGCTGCCAATCTAGTACTGCTCTTAAATTCATAAAGTCTAGGTACCAAAGAGGATAATTCATTAGAATAATTACCATGAACATACTTATCAGATTAAGAAACTGTTAGCATAGAACATATGGTTATATCTAGCCATTTCAACCGTAAAATGATGAGACCTATCTGCCAATCTAGCACTGCTCTTAAATTCATAAAGCCTAGGTACCAAAGAGGATAGCTCATCAGAATAATTACCATGAACATACTTATCAGATTAAGAAACTGTTAGCATAGAACTTACGGTTACATCTAGTCATTTCAACTGTAAAATGATGAGACCTAGCTGCCAATCTAGTACTGCGCTAAAATTCATAAATTCTATCTACCATAGAGGAAAGTTAATTAGAACAATTACCATGAAAGTATTCGCAGGAAAGGAGCAGGGAAGCAACGTGATGGCGATGAGAAAATGACTGAAGCCGACATGCCAGATCAGGTCTAATAGCATTGCAGGTTCCTTCTTTGATTTTATTAATAATCTCTAAATATATAGCAGAATCACCAGACCAGTTGTAGCAGCAATATTCAAAACAAGACTTTTTTTTGTAGGACATTAGAAGAATTCTGATATATGTGTGCTAGAAAATTCAAATATCTTTTTCCGATATTAAGTATAAGTATCCTTTTTGCTTCCATTTCTTGTAAATCTTCGTTTTGGCTCAGATGTTAAGTCCATTTTATTCTCAACATCATTCTGTAGAACGATTTTTTTGTTGCTTCATGTCTCTTCTTCATCCCTGATGTGATTGGCCAGCATTCACTGCCAGAACTGATATTACGTAACGGATCAACTTTCTTTGTTTTTAACAAAATGTACCTGTTTTCTCATATACTGTTTATCTTTTGGAAGATGTATTCATACGCAAATCTCCCTCATATAAATAGAAATTGACACAGCTGGAGGTTAATCTAATCTTAAACTTGTGTCCGAGACCTTTGCCCCAAGGCAGCACCTCTCCCTCGAGAGGGAACTCGGTTTATCGCCCAGTGTCTGAGGTGTCCCCAAAAGGGTAAGTACCGAGCTGGCTTGGGGATTTCTGCGCAGTGTGGCCGTTAAACCCACTTTAAACATAGATTTTGTGCCACAACTGTTTGCGATCGAAGCGCCCTGGTAGATACCTCTAATCCCTAAACTTTTAGCTGGGATTTGTATCCTTTGAATATTAGCCCATGCTCCAGGGATCTTTCATCCCAAAGAGTACCTGTCTTTCGTGAGGGAGCTGGATTTATTGCCCAGTGCGTGAGGTGACCAGAAAAGGGAAGTGCCGAGCTGGCTTGAGTATTTTTGCGCGGTATGGCTGTTAAACCCACTTTAATCATCGACCTTGTTTTACACAAGGTTGCGAACAAGCGACCCCCCTTGTACATACCACTAAACCCTAACCTTTTGACTGGGATTTGTATTTTTTTAATATTGCCCATTTTTCAGAGGGCTTTCCTCCCAGGCAAGTACCTTTCATTTGTCATGGAGCTGGGTTTATGGCCTAGTGCCTGAGGCGTCCCCAAAAGGTGGAATGCTGAGCTGGCTAGGGGATTTTTGCGCGGGATTACCATTAAACCCACTTTAATCATCGACCTTTTGTCGTAAACAGTTACGAACGATACGCCCTGGTAGATACCACTAATATCTAACATTGAAGACGAAACTACCAGGAAAATAGTATTGAATACTTTTAACGTATTATGGTTTACAATAGAAGACATCTTTTCCTATCTCAGCGTTTCTTCGGATTTCAGTGTCACACTTTTTGTTCGTCCTCAGACAAAACTAAATTTTTATGTTACTTTAGATGAAAAAAACAAAAACAAATTGATATTTGTAACGAGATTATAATTTACGTAATCTGCACAATTATCTTCTGCTTTTTTCTTTCTTTCTTTCTTTTTCTTTCTCTCTTTTATCTCCCTTCTCTCATTCTCTGATGTCTCTTCCTCGTCTCTTTCTTTTTTTATTACTCTCTCTGTCCTCTTTTTCTCTTACGTTTCTCCCTTTTCTTTCTTATTTTTATCCTTACCCTCTTTGTTCTCTCGTCTTCTTTTTCTATCTCTTTCTCCCACTCTCTTATTGTTCTTACCTTATCACCCTTCTCACGTAGTTCATTCTCTTTGTTATCTCTTTCCTGTCTTTCTCCTTTCCCCTACTCTATCTTATTTTGCTTCTTCTTTCTTTGTCTCACGTACTTCTGTCTCTTTTGCATCTCTTTCATACTTTTATCCCTCACTCTTTCTGTTTTTAACTACAACCTATTTATTTTCTCTCTCTATCTATCTATCTATCTATCTATCTATCTATATATATATATATATATAGTCACTTTTTTCTCTCACACGCTTTCTATCTCGTTCTCTTTCTCTCCCACCTTCTGTTTTCTGGAAATATTTCATCTCTCTTTTCCCATAATCGAAGCCTAATAATAAATGTCCTCTTCTTACTTTAATCTTTTCTTTCTTTCTTTCTTTCTTTCTTTCTTTCTTTCTTTCTTTCTTTCTTTCTTTCTTTCTTTCTTTCTTTCTTTCTTTCTTTCTTTCTTTTCTTCTTTCTTTCTTTCTTTCTTTCTTTCTTTATTTCCTTCTTTCTTTCTTTCTTTTTTCTTTCTTTCTTTCCTTCTTTGTTTCTTTGTTTGTTTGTTTGTTTGTTTGTTTCTTTCTTTCTTTCTTTCTTTCTTTCTTTCTTTCTTTCTTTCTTTCTTTCTTTCTGTCTTTCTTCCCTTCGTTAGATTAATTCTTCTTTCATTCTTTCTATTTTCTTTCTTTCGTAAGATTATTTCTTTCTTTCTAATATGTTTCTTTCTTTCCTTCTCCTTAATATTCTTTCGTTCTTTCTTTCTTCGTAGCAGTCTTTCGTTCTTTCTAAGATTTTTTCTTCCTCATTTCCTTCCTCCAGAATTTTTTCTTTCTTTGTTTATTCCTATTTTTTTTAATTTCCTTCGTAATGTTATTTCTTTCTTTATATTATTTCTTTTCTCTTTCCTGCTCCGTCAGATTCTTTCTTACTTTCTTTCTTTCGTTTTCATTTCCTTCTCTCGTAAAATTCTTTCTTTCTTTCCCTACTATGTAATATTCTTTCTTTCTTTCTTTCTTTCTTTCTTTCTTTCTTTCTTTCTCAATACCTTCCCCAATAAAATAATTTCTTCCTAATTGCTTTCTTTCTTTCTTTCCTACTTCGTAATTTTCTTTCTTTCTTTCTTTCTTTCTTTCTTTCTTTTTCTTTCTTTCTTTCTTTCTAGTTTCATTTTTTGTTTCCTTCCTCTGTAAGCATATTTTTTCTTTGTTCGTTTTTGTTTGTTTGTTTCTTCCTTTCTTTGTTTCTTTCTTTGTTTGTTTGTTTGTTTCTTTTCTTTCTTTCTTTCTTTCTTTCTTTCTTTCTCAATACTTTCCCCGATAAAATAATTTCTTCCTAATTGCTTTCTTTCTTTCTTTCTTTCTATCCTACTTCATAATTTTCTTTCTTTCTTTCTTTCTTTTCCTTTTTTATTTTTCTCTTACTTTTTTATTCGATTTTTTCTTCCTTCCTCCCTGTCATTATTTATTTATTTTCTCTATTACCGTTTTCCTTCTATCCATTCGTCTCTCTTCCTTCCTTCCTTCCTTCCATCCTCCCTCCCTTCCTTCCTTCCTTCCTTCCTTCCTTCCTTCCTTCCTTCCTTTTTTCCTTCCTCTATATTTCTTTCTTTCTTTCTTTCTTTCTTTCTTTCTTTCTTTCTTTTCTTTCTTTCTTTCTCAATACCTTCCTCCATAAAATAATTTCTTCCTAATTGTTTTTTTTATTTCTTTCTTTCCTATTTCGTTTGTTTGTTTGTTTCTTTCTTTTTTTTCTTTATTTATTTATTTATTTGTTCAATAATACTCTTTCATTCATTCTTTCTAGTTTCCTTTTTCGTTTCCTTCCTCCGTAAGAATATTTTCTTTTTTATTTGGTTCGTTTTTGTTTGTTTGTTTGTTTCTTTCTTTCTTTCTTTCTTTTTTTCTTTCTTTCTTTCTTCATAAAAATCTTTCTTTCTAACATTTTTCCTTCTTCCGTCAGATACTTTCTTTATTCTTTCTAATTTATTTTCTTTCTTTGCCTTCTTCGTAATATTCTTTCTTTCTTTCCTTCTTTCTTTCTTTCTTTTTCTTTCTTTCTTTCTTTCTTATTTCCGTTCTTTCTTTTAATTATATTCTTTTTTCCTTCTTTCTCATTTCCCTTCTTTCTTTCTTTCTTTCTTTCTTTCTTTCTTTCTTTCTTTCTTTCTTTCTTTCTTCTCCGTTCCGAATTTCTACATTTTATTTTATATTTTCTTCTTTTCTCTCTTTCTCCTTTTTTTAAAATATTTTCTCTTATTTTTTATTCGTTTTTTTTCCTTCCTTCCTTCCTTCCTTCCTGTCTTTATGTATTTTAATTATTTTCCTTTTTCCTTCTATCCATTTGTCTCTTTTCTTTCTTTCTTTCTTTCTTTCTTTCTTTCTTTTAAAATCTTTTTTTTGTATTATTCAATGATTCTCTTTCTTTATTCCTATTGCCATTTTTTCCTATTTCCTCCATCATACCTGTACCTTCATTTTACCACCAGTATCTCTCCCCACCCCCATACCCCTGCCCGTTCCCAAACTCATTTTTGTCAAATCATTTCTTTCTCTAATTCTTTGTATCAGAATTTTTTTTCACGCTTTTCTTTGTCAAACCATAAAAAAGTTAAAACGTGGCAAGTAAAGATGGGAATTACAATAATGCGATTTCTTCCCCACGAAACTGAAAAGATAAAGAAACCTTGATGCCGAATAGAAATCATCAAAGAATGGTAAACTTAACAGAACCGTATAAATGGTCAACGGTGAATGCTGGAAAATAACTGAATTTCGCCTTTAATTGGGTTGAAAGCTCGCATCAAGTTATGTGTTTACTGACAGAACATCTGCACACACACGAAAATAAAAAAATATATATAACACAAGAGACAGGTAAAAGAAAACATAACAAAATGAAAAGAACCAAAACAATTGGACTGGAAACATTAAGACGGATAAATTCGCTGGATACAGAGATAGGGGGTATGAAGACGTGTCGGGCTTCTCTGTATTCTTGCAAGTTTATTTTCCCGAAGAAAAAAAAAATGAATAAAAAATCTGTTTGCGATAAAGTTGTTTGCTTGTCAAAAAAAAAGTAAAAAAAAAAAAATGATGAGGGAGGTAATAAAAACAAAAAACAAAATTAAACGGACAGATCTATTTCTTTGCCTAAACACTGAGGTACAACATGGCGATAAATTCCGACAAATGAGTAACAGATATTTTTTTGTTTTCTGTTACTTTTACTTTCTTTACTCGAAGAATCATAGATTATAAAATCCACTTGTTCTTCGTAATATTCCAGATATATATGTCACATTGTTGCCGGGTGATTTATATATGCTACACTGGCCATTTTATTGAAGAGCGCTTTTATAAAAAGTCAGGGTTTAGAACTGCTTTACTTTACAGGATTTACTCCTGAAATGGTTATTTTTCATTTTGCTATCCCTATTGTTTATTATTAACCCAGCAGCCCAATTGTCAGCTGACACCCACACAAAAAATAATCTACAAACTCTTATTAAATGGGGCAACGAATGGCTTGTTAATTCCAACCCCTCCAAAACCAAACTGCTCTTTATTAATCATCTGAGAGAAACATTTTTACCTTCTATGGCTGATGCTAACCTTCAGGAGAGTGACCCTTTGCGACTTCTTGGACGAACGTTTTCAGCTGATATGAAGTGAAGCGTCTGCTGCTAAGAAAGTTAGTTCACTATGTCGTATTAGATATTTTTTCTCGCCAGAATCTAAATTTCATGTGTAGAAGCCTACTATTCGTCTTTTATGAATATTGCTGTCGGATCTGGTCTGTTGCTCCTGCTATATATTTAGAGATTATTTGTAAAATCCAAAGAAGAACCTGCAATGATATTAGACCTGATCGGGCAACTCGGCTTCAGTCACTTTCCCTACACGCAATAACTTAGCTTCCCCGGGTCTTTTCTAAAAAATACTTTCATGGTAATTGTTCTGATTAACTTCCCCGCTATTAGTACACAGTCTTTATGAATTTAAGAGCAGTACTAGATTGTCATGTAGGTCTCATCATTTTAAAGTTGAAATATCTTGATTTAACCGTAAGTTCTATTGATAAGAATTTCTTTATCTGATAAGTATGTTTATGGTAATTTTTCTGATGAGTCATACGTAGACTTTATGAATTTAAGTGCAGTACTAGATTGGCAGATAGGTCTCATCATTTTACAGTTGAAATGCTAGATGTAACCGTAAGTTCTATTCTAACATTTTCTTAATCTGATAAGTATGTTCATGGTAATTGTTTTGATGAGCTTTTCTCTTTGGTACCTAGACGTTATGAATTTAAGTGCAGTACTCGATTGGCAGCTAGGTCTCATCATTTTACAGTTGAAATGGCTAGATGTAACTGTAAGTTCTATGCTAACAGTTTCTTAATCTGATAAGTATGTTCATGGTAATTGTTTTGATGAGCTGTCCTCTTTGGTACCTAGACTTTATGAATTTAAGAGAAGTACTAGAATGGCAGCTAGATCTCATCATGTTACAGTTAAAATAGCTGGATATAGCCATATGATCTATGCTAACAGTTTTTTCCATGGCACTTCTCGCTTATGGAACTCTCTTCCGGCTTCTTACTTCCCATTCAACTTGGTTCTTCAAAAGTTAAAATGCAATGTCAATCGTTATCTTCTGTCAAATCGCCGTTCTTTTATTGTCCTCTCTCCTTAATAGTATATTTTTCACATACTCTTTATAACTCAGTAACTAGCGTCTTAGTGGCGTTATTCCCTTGCTTGGGGTGAAATGAAATAGTAATTTGTGTCATAGTTTTTCAAACGCTTTTGCATAATTTACAAACAAGTATTGTCTAAATAAAGGGATGAATTTTATTTATTATTCTAACAGAATTTATTACTTAAACGGTATTTTAGTAGATACTTGTATTTGACTAGACTCCTTGTTTATTCATTAAACGTTATATTTATTTATTTATCTACCGGGTTGAATATTCGAGAAATCTTATTAGAAAAAAAAAATATCCAATTTCCGCCTAGATTCGAACCTGCGTTCCTCTTGGGAAAACTCGAATTATAACGGAGCGAGGGAGGCTTTAAACCTCTCTATCACGAAATGCGTCGACTGTCACGGATAGGAATTTAAAGACAAAATTCTACTTTAGGTGACCATTGCAGTTATTAGATCTGCGAATAGGGAAAAAAACAGTTCACTATGGTTTGTTAGACAATTTTTCTCGACAGAATCGGCTTGCTTGGGGGGAAATGATTAACAAAAACTCAGCCATTAGGCTAAAATCTGAAAATAAACGAGCGCTAAAAGATATATGATGTAAAAAGATGTAAAAAAAAGGTTGTAAAAAGATGTACAAAGATGTGAAAAAGTTTTAAAAATATGTCAAAAGATGTAACAAAAGCAACAGCATGCAGGAAACAGAAATAATTAAAACATTGAACTAGAAAATCGTTTTATATTTCGAAGACGTTTTTAGTCATTAAAATATAGATTTTGAAAAGTAGGCTTGGCCAAGGTCTTTTAGTACCCAACTCGTATTTTCTTAAAGAATACAAGAATAATTGTAAGCAAAGCGTTGGTTGAAGTGACTTGACCCAAAGAGTTGTGAGTTCAATACCAGGCCACAGCAGAGGTGAACCAAAATTTAGAGAGGTGAGTTGCTAAAGGAAAATAAGTGAAACAGAGACATCCAGAAGAGGCATTACACGTGGAACGAGAACAATCTACCCAAGTGGTCGAAATAAAGGCTACTGTCAAAATTCAAATCACCTGACGAAGGTACAACGGCCGAAACGTCGTGCCTATTACAACAAAGATAAGCACAAAGCCCGAAGTAAGTAAATAGTGTAAATAGTAAGCAAAACTATTTTCATCATTTATATACCCTTTGTTTTCAAGATGCAAGGGTTCAGACTCTCCATAACCTATTGTCTTTTGTGGCTCTAAGGTAACCTTCGGCTTTTATTTATTTGGTTTTATCTAGCAGTCATTAGGCCCAAAATTGCAAACAAATGGGTGGTAAAAGAAATAACAAAAAATAGAATCAACAACAGGAATAATCGCAGCCCGTCCTGAATATGACGATAATGTGAATATAAAGTGAGGGATCAATTCTATATGAAAATCAATATATAAATCGATCTCTCACTTTGTGGCCATAGTAGTCTCTATCCACTTATATTCCAGAGAATGTGCCGTCCTGAATATGACGATAATGTGAATATGAAGTGGGGGATCATTTCTATATCAAAATCAATATATAAACCGATCTCTCACTTTGTGGCCATAGTAGTTTCTATCCACTTATATTCCAGAGAATATGCCGTCCTGGGTATGACGATAATGTGAATATAAAATGAGGGATCAGTTCTATATCGAAATCAATATATAAACCGATCTCTCACTTTGTGGCCATAGTATAGAACCTCCTTTGTATTGCGTGTATTTCTATGGATATTTTTGCAATCTATTTTTACTTTTTTTATTGATTCGTTTTATACAGGGCTATGGATCCCAGACTGTCCTGCTATTTAATCCATACCTGGGGGGAGAAGAAATGAATTCTTACCTTTCCCAAGGATATTTGCCCGTTAGTCAATATAATGAACCCAACTGGAAATCGCGATTCCGATTTCTCTTGACGAATTAAATCTGGTACAGCCAATCTACTACAGTTTTTAAATTCGTAAAGTCAAGGTGTAAAAGAGGAAAGCTAATCAAAACAATTACCATGAAAATAATAACAGGAAAAGCAAAAGGAAACTCATTACGGCGGTGGGAAGGTAACGGAAGTCGAGATGCCGGGTTAAGGCCGATAACATTGCAGATAAGAGACAACTGATAGGGGCTGTGCCTGTAAATAAGTGTTGAACAGAATCCTCGGAATCATATCAATTACGTTCACCGCTGACTCTTGATTTATATGGCAACGTATCGCCTTGTTGTATCAATTATTACACAATCGTAAATATTCCTCAGTAGACGTAGATGTGCACCGTGTCACATATTGAAACTTTTTTGGAAAATGTCACCGCGGGAAGGGTTAGCATACGTGTCATAGCTTGGTTTCACTTTAATACCAATACATCAAATACGCAGAGACGGGGGTTAGCGGTAGAGAAAAAACAAATACGTCGAATTTGGGCTCAAATTGCTTTTATTTATGTCACATCTTTGGGAATGGCATCATATCTTTACGTACGCTCTATTTAGACAATACAGAATTTCTCATTGGTAATGCTAATTGTAAAACTAATTGTTATCGTAAATATAAGCGTTTTCCTAGGAGAAACATTCGACAATCCTTGAGAAAATTGTTAGTGTCACTATCGTTTGTAATTCATAGGATATGATTAAAGCAGTTTTTCGAGAAATCATAGTTCTTAAGTCCATTAACTTTTATAGGTCTTTCTAAAACTCATGAGCATTCCGTTCCGGAAGGTTTTTTCTTTTTTTGTCGTGTGGAAAGTGAAAGCTTTGAGCACAGTTTTATTTGCCTCTTCACGTTACATGGGCTAACCGTTTTAGTTGTTACTACTGTTGGAGGTCTTCAATGGATATAGATTTTGTTATTTACTATAGCAATTACTGACGTTATAGTGCCAGTTTTTAAGGGCTAATGAAATATTGTCATCTTTGAGATGTTGCAGTCGACAAAATACTAATGCGAAAAGATGCTAATAAAAGAACAATCTGATGAAAGTAAATCTTTTCTCGCGCACGATTTTGCTGCGCAAATACATATATATATATATATATATATATATATATATATATTATATGTGTATATATATATATATATATATATATATATATATATATATATATATATAGTATCTCTCTATACTTTTGAGATGAGGTATTGGAATTATTTACACTATTTACATTTAATATTTACAATACGTCATCTCAGAAATCTAAGCAGATCCTGAAGAAGGTTTTCGTCTACAAAGGCCAAAACCTCGGGAATATGACAATGAAGGCAAAGACAACAGTATGAACAATGTAAATAGTGTAAGTAGTTTGAATACCTCATCTCAGATATATAATCAGATCCTGAAAATGGTCTGAGCGTAGAAAGGCCGAAATGTCATGAATATGGCAACAAAGATGAGGACAATATAAATAGTTCCATCAATAATAGAAGTATTATTTTATCTTAATCAATTCATCCAAGCAAGGTGATAAAGCCACTAAGACGGAAGAGGCTACTAGGACCAATATTACAAACCTAAATAGGGAACAAGGGATAAACCTCTACTCCTGTTCAAAAGACTGGAGAGGGTGTAAACGAGGCGATGGTTGAACCTATCTGCTTCTATTAAGTAATTTAGTAAATAAAATTTCAGAGCTCAGACAGAGTGGTTAGAAGTATAGAATAGAGGTAGACTTTACAAGGACCCGAAAAACAAACTTAAGCATGAAACAAGGGATAAACCTCTACTCCTGTTCAAAAATCCAAGAAGGGAAACGGACGATAGACTAATCCTCTACTCTTATGGATTTCCAATCTTCCAAGAAAAAGGTAGAAAGGAGGCTGCCATCAATACTAGAAAGAGCGATAGCAGGAAAGGGACTTGAGTAAGCCATTTTCCAGAATATTTGTTTGAATAGAAATTGATGAGTGTTCTTTTTCAATTTTTGCTGCGTCAATCTGTAACAGTGTTTTCCTCCGTTACACTAACCCTAACCCTAACGCTAAACCTAACCTTGACCCCTGACCCCTAACCCCAACCCCTAACCTTAACCCTAACACTGACCCTAAACCCTACCCTAACCCTAGCCCCTAACCCTAAGCCTAAACCTAATCCCTAACCCTAATCCTAACACTAACCCTAACTCTAACACTAATCCCTAACCCTGACCCAACCCTAAACCTAATCCCTGACCCTAACCTAACCATAACCCCTAACCCTAACTCTTACACTAACCTCTTAACCTAATCCTAACCGCTAACCTTAACCCCTAACCCTAACCCTGACCCCTAACACTAAACCTAACCGTAACCCTAACCCCTAACCCTAACCCTGACCCCTAACCCCTAAACTTAAACCTAACACTAACCCCAACAAAAACACAACTAACCGTAACCGTAACCCTAACCCCTATCCCTAACCCTGACCCTAACCCCAACCAAAACACAACCTGAAGCCCCCCCCCACACACACACCCCAAATGTGTAGACAATCTTTCATTCGATTTTTTTGGTGATAGTATTGGATAGCGGATATGAATCTAAGTGTTTCTCCCAGTAATTGTTATTTAAATGGGACACACTCTGAACCGAAGGCAAGACGCACTTCGGGTTTAATGGGTGTCGTGTCATGGTTCAGACATGCCACCCCCAACCTCTGGCTGACCACATTTTTTTTTTGTTTTTTCTCACTTTTCTTGTTGATGTTTCCGTCCTTGTGTGCGTTTAACCCTCAAATGAGACTAGTTAACCCATAAATATTTCCCCCAAATCTATTTCTTTACCGTCATAGATTTTCTATCCGAATTACATTTTGGGATTTTTTTTTCCTTCATTTTTTATCATCTACATTAAGGAAATAAATTTAGAACAAAAAATAGAATTTTGATGGGATGACTTCTCCATAGTTGAAAGTTTTAATTAAATAAATACATCGACAATTCAAAATAGGTGCCATTTCTTTTTCTGAAGATGATAACGAAAGGATTAATGTCAACATTTAGAATCGAATGAGGATATGAATGATGGCATCAAAGCTGACAGAAATGATTGTTTAAAACCTTCATTGCTTAATGAACAATATTTTTCAACAGATAAGTCTAAAATATGGTCTTCTAACAAATTAAAAGCGTAGAAGGGAGAACTCCATCTTACAATTATTTTTTTTTTATCAAACACCTGGAAATTCACGTTTTGGAATATCTTGTGTTTCAGCTCTTGCAACATTTATATTCTTCTTGAAGCTAAATCTCCTGGGAATAATCGAAAAACAGGCAAATGCTGAAAGAATTCGGATCTCGTAGGCATTAATACAAGTACAAAATCTCGTCAGCAATACATTGCCCAGGAACCATCTAATGAGAGAAAGGAAAAAAATATTCACCGTGTGTGGTCCAAAAATGGATAGAAAAACGCAAAATCTCTGGCATATTTGCCAGAAACATGTCTGCAAAGTTATTTGAATATAATTTTGGTCAAAATTTTCATGTTTTAGCCTTTTACAATAATAATTATTGCTCTGTTTCTAACATAGTGCTCTCCTGGGTTTATATCCTTTTGGAAATATCCATACTTATCACTAATATTATCATTATATATATATATATATATATATATATATATATATATATATATATATATATATATGTGTGTGTGTGTGTGTGTGTGTGTGTGTGTGTGTGTGTGTGTGTGTGTGAAAAGTGTATATAAATATAAATATATATATATATATATATATGTATAATTATTTATATATTATATGCCGGTACTTATGAAAGCGCTCAATATCAGAGATAGAGCTAACATATTTGGTTGGATAGATGTGAGTTTGCGACCCTGGGTTTCACGCTTTAGCGATCGTCAGCTGACGATCGCTAAAGCGTGAAACAAAGTCTAAACTCACATCTATCAACAAATATATATATATATATATATATATATATATATATATATATATATATATGAAATGAGAACGAATCAAATATAAATTCAAACTTCACAACATTAATTTAAAAATAGTGCTCAATACAATAGTAGAGCAATATTCTTTTTTAGTAGAAGACCGCTACATAAATGCATTCATGTTTCGATGCATATAATCACATCTCTTCAGGAGGTAGTAAATGAGTGTTATTATAGTTATTACAATTTTAATACAATTTTTGATTATTATTACAGTTATTACATGCTTTAATATAACTTACAAACAATTATTGAATGCATTCATGTAGCGGTTTTATATATGTTCGAATGCAATATAAATAAATAAATAAAATAAAACAAAATTCTCTAGACACTTAACAACATATTATGGTGCCAAAAGTAATCTTTCGCTGTGACTGACCAGACGATGTGCGCACATGAATGCCATCATTCGCTTTGAAATGGATGTCCCCACCCTACCTCGGCTTGACATCTTTCCGAAGGTGACTGATATGTGAATAAAAGTTATCTCTTAGACCCCCTTACCACAATGGTCGCCCCAGCCGTTTCCATAGTAATTAATTTTGCGAATGAACATGCTTATAAAGATGCGTAAATTTCAAGATGGGTTATTCCTAAATTTCCGCTTGACGATGAAACAGGGGTTGATACTTTAATTCAATTTAATTTTAATAATTATATTGAGGTTTTCGGCTCTCGTTTTTGAAACATGAGAACTCTTATGTAGCGAGGGAATCATATTTTTAAAAACAATAATTATAATTTAAAATCTACTTCTGTATGGAGCACTGTTTTTGTTTTAAATAAAAACAAAAATACCAAAGAACTCCGGATTATTTACCTAACATGTTCTTTCCTATTTTTCTACATATCTGCATATATATATATATATATATATATATATATATATATATATATATATATATATATATATATATATATATATAATAATAATAATAATCGCTTGGAAAAAAAACTCAGATAGAAAAAAATATATATATATAAACATACGGAAAAAAACCCAATAACTAAAATAAATCCTGAAGAACATCCGTTTAGGTGAAACCTAGGTTTTTTTTATATATATATATATATATATATATATATATATATATATATATATATATATATATATATATAATTCCAATCCTTCTTTTATACAAATTACAAATCGACAGCTAGCGAACAACATTTGCTACATACACCTCCATGAGTTCGAGCATACACACATAGGCAACTAGATGTATATGTGCGCCTAATCTCAGATTGTTTATATGGGTGTGTTTGTGTGAAATAAAATGCGTACAGTTGTATGTCTGCATATCTGTGTGTGTTAGAGTGTCATCCCAAAACGGACACAGAAGAGAATTCCCCCCTACTACAAAAGATAATCAAATACAAGCAAGCATAAATAGACTTAATTTTTAAAAAAATAAACCAGTTTGTCTGATAATCGGATTATTTTTAAGACATTTTTTTTTTTAGTTTATATGTCCTTTTTATAAATAATTGGCGGATTTTGTACATTTCCTAATGCTTGATATCATTTGTTTACATTTGAATACGCATCGAGCAGATATGAATGTACGAGAGAAAATCATGGAGAATTGTAGTTTAAAAACAGTGAAATTAACCTTGCTAACCGAAACGCTCCTCTGTAGCTCAGTCGGTAAAAGCACGTCAGGTTATGTGACTGTTTCGTATAGGATACAGGTTCGATTCCTCTGGGAGATCGCATATTTTATCTGAAAATGTCTCGGACATTCAGGCCGGCAAAGGTTGTTGATACTGTTTATTATAAACAGAGCATTTACTTAAATATTTGTGTCTATAAAAAGAGCGTTATAAACATAAAAAAAATGTCTTTATAGTTTAATAAACTAGAGTTTAAGCATTTATATACATATATATATATAATAAAAAGGCGTAAATACTAATATTCCATGGTCATATGTTAGTGTTTAAGCCTTTTTATTATATCTTTATATATGTTTAAGCATGAACAGGGCGTCATGTATATATATATATATATATATATATATATATATATATATATATATATATATATATATATATATATATATAAAACAAAGAAAGACGCGATTATTTCTGGTCTCCACTGAACGGGTTTCTATTTGCGCCCTCAAAATGCAACCTTCGAACTTCGTCAAGGGTTTTCACTTTTTTTTGTTTTCTGTTTATTTTCCAATGTTCTTGTTTCTATTCACAATGAAGAAAGCCTCCTAGGCAACGTCCTTGGTAACCCATTCGTTCAATGACTTATCGATTCTCCACTCTCAGGAGCTACAAATAAAAATAAACATTTGATAAATAGGAATTTGTAAAAATGTCAAAAAAAAAAAAGGAAGAAAATACGGCTCCTGTGTAAAGGTCATAATATTCCGTGTCCAGTCTTTTTTAACCTGCGGATTCGAGCGCTTAAATTTAGCAGCGCTCACGCCTTTACGTGCGTACATGGCAAATACCTTCTTCATCAGTCATCTACATTTGTCATATTCTAGACATGTTCATATATATATATATATATATATATATATATATATATATATATATATATATATATATATACATATACATATGTAAAGAAAGAACAGCAAGATATATAATCCGGTGTTCTTATAGATATTTTTATTTTTACAAAATAGTGCTCAATGTAAATTTACAGAGCATTAATATTAATAAATTAATTGATTTAAAATATAGCGAATTTTCATTAGTTCCATTTCATCCTCAAGCAAAAAATTCGCTTGAGGATGAAATGGAACTGTTTTTAATTTAATTACAAAATTAAATTCTGAGCTTTTTAGCTTCCATTTTTGAAACATGGTTAGACCTGTGTAGCGGAAAAAACATTTTAAATCAATTAAATTATATATATATATATATATATATATATATATATATATATATATATATATGTATGTATGTATGTATTCAGCTGTATTGATATTAGCTTGTGACCCTGGGTTTCACGGTTTTGCGGTCATCAGACAAACGGGTTTATTTTTTTAAAAATTGATCTATTTTTGCTTATTTGTGTTTGATTATTTGTATGTCGTGCATTTGGTTGGCGGGAGGGGATTTTCCTTTGTGTCTGTTTGTGAGGACTGTCTCACATAGTCACACATACATACGAATGTATACGTTTTTAGTTCACAAACACACCCTTATATATAATCTGAGATTTGTATGTTTGTATGAGGCTATATATATATATATATATATATATATATATATATATATATATATATATATATATATATATATATATGTATTCTATTGATAATTATAATTTTGGATATAAATGAGATTTAGGGAAAAACTGTGTGCAAAAAAAAGTGACTCACTTATTTCCTGCAACTAGTATTTAATAGAAACATAACTGAACAGCTTTAAATAAAGAATAATAGAGGTATAATTTATTTATAATAGGTAATATAGTTCGAAATATTTAATAATCTATGGGTCCTCCTTTATTTTGAATAAGCTTTTCAACCCTTTTTAGCATTGACTTGATTAGGTTCTGGCAAATCTCATCTCCAAGCATTGAATTCCATTCGGATATGAAATTCACAATCAAATCCTCTTTGTTGCTCAACTGCTTTCTCGAGAGCCTGTATTTTGTAATGCTCCATAAGTTTTCTATGGGGTTGAGGTCAGGAGACTGGGGCGGCCATGTCATAACACTCACCTGCTTCTCATCAAAGTATTCCTTCATCAAATTTTGATTTGTGACAGGGAACATTATTCTGCATAAAAATGAGCTTGGTGGGGTCGATTTGCACCCTTTCAGCAGAAGGGAGCAGACAAGACTCTAAAATTCTCTTGTACTGCTCGCTCCTGAGGGTCTTTTCAATAGGTTTTAAGAAACCAATTCCATGAAAAGAAAAGCATCCCCAGAACATTATACTGAACGGATTCTTGACAGTACTTACTGCTAAATTCAAAGAGCATTCAAAGCTTCTTCTTCGGATTTTAGATCGCTTATCCTTTGAATTTAGCTCAACTCTCGTTTCATCGGAGAAGAGAACATTTAGTAAAAAAAATCAGGTGAGTCACTTTTATCGAATAGCACTGTATATATATTTGTTATAATCACGGTACTTAGTGAAAAGTGCCCAACATCTGTGATAGAGTTAACGTATTGCGTGTATGTTTTCTCGGACAAATGCATGTGTATCTGCTTCCTGACACACTCATAGAAACAATCCTTGTTTATATGGGATTAAATGGGTGTGTTTTTACGAAGTAAAACGTATAAACCTGTATATATTTGTGCCTATGCATGCAAGAGTGTCATCCCAAACAAACGCAGAAGAAAATCCCCTCCTGCACCACATGCAAATAATCAAACATATAAGTATAAATAGATCCACTTCAAAAAATAAAAAAAAAATCAGTTCGTCTGATGGTCACAAAAGCGTAAATCCCCAGGTCACGAACTCATATCCCCACAACTGAATATGTTAGCTCGATCACTGATACAGTATTTACATTAGTCGGACTATTGTCCTCATCTTTGTCGCCGTATTTGTCACAACGTTTCGGCCGTTGTACGCTCCGGCCTTCTTCAGGTGGTTGGAATTTCGAACTGAACCCTTTATTTCGATCACTGGGGTAGAATGTTCTAGTTCCACGTGCCATGTTTGATGGATGTCAGTTATCAGTTATCTCCTGCTAATTTTCCCTCTGAAAGTTCTCCACTGCTTTAACCAGGAATTGAACTCACCTTCTTTGGGTCTGTCACTGGATCTAACCAACGCCTTTATCCACTGTGCCATGTGTCCTTGAGGACACACCTGAAGAAGGCCGGAGCGTACAACGGCCAAAACGTTGTGACAAATATGGCGACAAAGATGAGGACAATAGTCCGACTAATGTAAATACTGTACATAATACCTCATCTCAGAAATATAGACAGACTCGATCACTGATGTTTGAGCGTTTTCCATTAAGTACTGCATATACAAAATTCTTTATACGTATATATATATATATATATATATATATATGAAGAAAATTTTGAAAAAACAAACAAAAATCCTTAAATGTAGTTAAAATGAAAGAAAATTTTCTTTCATTTTCTTTCATTTTAACTACATTAGGATTTTTTTGTTTTTTCAAAATTTCTTCATTCTGTCGGATTTATATCCATTTACACTTGCTTATATATATTTTATATATATATATATATATATATATATATATTGTTATCAAAAACAGACTGTTTCACCGTATCATACCTCATCAGTGTGGATAGAAGTCCAGTGCCTCTAGCTAAGATCGAAACCCGGCTGAATTGGCGACAAAAACTGTACTACGGTGAAGCTTTTTGTTTAATTTTTCGTGTGTTCGAATAAGTGTTTTCTTTTCTGGACACAGAGTGTGTAGAAACTGTCAAAATGTTCTATAATTCAGCACCATCTACCGTAAAAATTCTTTAAAGATAATAACTCAAAAACTAAAGATTTGCAGACATAAGCTTATATAGACTTTGGTCTTTGGTGTGAGGAACCAACGCCAAATTTTGTAAAGGTATTTTTGACACATTCTGTTTTAGACAGCACCGGGCAACGTCGCATAATCTTAACTGACAACATTTTTTTCTTGTCTGATTTGCCAAAATTCATACTTTATTTTACAAATGATTTACAGACCTTAAAAGATATTTTTCATTTCTGGCTCTTATGTACGCCGGCAAATCAAACAAATGCTATAGGTCAACCACAGTATTAAGTTTACTTTGACGAATTGTTACGAGCAAAGATTTGGAGACTGGCGATATTTTATCACAGTTACGTGTAAGACTTTATCCCACGAGGCCATTGCAGATTTTATGAAACGTGTTCAGCATTTCTTCCATAAATGCTGGTAGGAATTCAACCATTCATCAAAACATTTTCATTGTGTTTTACAGTCTGATACTTTTTGTGCTGGTTCAAATTGACGCCATTTAATCTTATATTATTGTCATTTTTCCCTTAGATATCACTTCTTAAATTTAAACAATAACTTGGAAAATTCTTTAACATGTTTCGGTGAAACTTTCACATTCCACAATTTTAATTTCTTGTATGAATTTCACAACTTAAAGACTTAACAATATTAACCAAATTTACATTCGGACTATTGAACCCATTGATGTAATTATCCACTAATCGCATTCTGTCTGAATTACTGAGATGCGAAGTTTGGGCACCTCGAGGCGGTGTAATGGTTAGCAAGCTTGTCTCGCTAGAACAATTAAGAGTGAGTAGTGAGTTCGATCCTCACTGGGTGCCCCATACTTTTGGCCGTGTGCCAATTCTAAGCTACGCTTGGAAAATTTCTAGAGATGCGAAGTTATCATAATTTACACTATTAAAATTCGGACCATTGTCCTTATTGTTTTTGTTATTATATCCTGATCGCTTTAGTGTCTGAATTTCTGAGATGCAAAGTTATCATTCTTTTCACTATTTATATTCGGACTATTGTCTTCAACTTTGCCTTTGTTATTAGTCTGGGAATTGAATATTTTATTAGAGCGTTCTCGTTCTATGTCTTGGGTTATGATGGTCTACTTCTTATTTTATTTAATTCTGTTCTGTTATGGCTATTTTTTCTACATTGTGTTCTCGACCCAGGGATTGAACTTAGAACTCCAATGTCACCAAAGTCACAAATAAATGTTTTCTTCATTTGTTCATTATCCTTTCGCTGTAGCCGTATGACAATGTTAAGGAAAATAGCTTAAACGTCCGCACGGATTTTAAGCTTGCTCATGTCGAGTGATAATTCTATCCCAGAACCAAAAGTTAGGAAAGGGACCTCTCTTCCAACTTAGAAAACAGCAATGGTAATTCAGAAGAAATAACTTTGAATTCCTCAATTCACTTCATGAAAATTCAAAAACCTCACTTTAACTCTGATTCGGGCTATAAGTCCTATTCCGGGCAGAAGACCGATTTAGGTTCAAATCACAAACTCTGCGTAACTTCAAAACTTCATATCAACAATCCTCTCACTTTAAGACTGATTCCTTGGCATTTTGAAGAAATAAAATTGATTTAATCAGTGCATATTATTATTATTGGATCTTTTCTGTTACTTCAACCAAGAAATAAAAAAGAATTTACGTTTACTAAAATTCACATAAAATCTCTCAGAGCGAGGCACATTGATTGCAATCCGGTAGGATTGACCTTTGTGATCGCCGCAAATGTGGGCGACTCGGGTGCACTATTTCTAAGTGTATGGTCTGTGTTCGCGCTCACCCCAACAAACCTGCCAAAAACAGAATTAAAATATTTTTTTTTTTTAATTATAAAAAATTCCCAGTATATACCTCGCACTTACAAAATGTGGATAACTCCCTAATTTTTGGTAATTTTGTATTCTGGAGTGTCATTCTTGTGTTTCCTGCTAATGCGACACTGGGTAATCAAATCCTAAGAGTTACTCTTCTCGAAAAAACTTTAATTGGACCATGAAGTTTGAATTAAAAGTGAAGAATCTGCAATTTCTTTATCCTGAGCTGGCATCTTGGCTTCAGTGTCCTTCTCACCGTCGTAATATTGCTTCCCTGGGTCATTTCTTTAAATACTTTCATTGCAATCGTTCTGATGAATTTTTTCGTGTGTGGTAACTAGACTTCGTGAATTTACGAGCAGTACTAGATTGTCTACAAGGTCTCATCATTTTCCAGTTGAACTGGCTAGATGTAACCGTAAGTTCTATGCTAACAATTTCTACTATCGTACTTTTCCATTGTAGAACTCTCTTCCAGCTTCTTGCTTTCCAGTCGAGTTCGATCTTTAAAAATTTAAATGCAATGTCAATCATAATCTTCTGTCTTAATCCCTGTTCTTTGATTGTTCTTGTTCCTTCATATTGGCGGCTTTAATGTCTTTCTTGAGATGAAATGGTTTTGAAAAAAATCATTATTTAGTAATAATCGTCTGGGACCAGCTTTCTTACCTTTAACCTATGACGATAAACTATATCCTAGTCCTGGGTAAGACGATAAACTACATCCAGCAGCAAAGCATCTAATCAGGAGGTTTTGTGGAACGAGGAAACCACCTCTTAATTGCTGGTGTTTCCAGGTCCACCCTAACATGGAATGGTAGCACATTTTAGCGTACCAGCTATGGGCAAAAGGTTAACCCCCGAACAGGGGTCAAAATACTATTAAAGTGTAAAAATAGGTATCAATACCGGCAATATATTTTGTTAAAAATATTAGCAGCAATACATTGTAGAAAAAAATATTACCACCAATAAAAAATCTTGTCGTGATTAAATAACCCATTGAGGTCGATATGACTTAAAATAAAATAAACCAAACCAAATCTCTTACAAACTGATTTCTTACAAAGAATATATATTCTCTTCATAAGAACTTATCTTAAACGTCTTGCCAGCAGGAAATAGCTATATTGAGGTTGAAAAGCCGTAAAGCAAAATAAACGAAACCAAATCTACAAAGTGATTTCGTACAAAGAATACATGTTCTATTCATACGAACCTAACCTAAAAATCTTGTCGGCATTAAATAACCTAATGAGGTTGTTATGCTTTAAAATAATATAAACCAAACCAAATCTCCTACAAAGTGATTTCTTACAAAGAATATATATTCTACTCATAGGAACCTCTCCTGAAAATCTTGTCGGTACTAAATAACACATTGAGGTTGATATGCCGTAAAACAAAATAAACCAAACCAACTCTCCTGCAAACTGATTTCTTGTAAAGAATATATATTCTATTCATACGAACCTATTCTAAAAATCTTGTCGGCATTAAATAACCCATTGAGGTTGATATGACGGAAAACAAAATAAGCCAAGCCAAATCTCTTACAAACTGATTTTTTACAAAAATATATATTCTATTCATACGAACTTATCCTAAAAATCTTGTTGGTATTAAATAACCCATTGAGGTGTTGATATACCGTAAAACAAAAGAGACCAAGCCATTCAAATTATGACTTAGTGCCCAATTCTTAGCTTACACATTTAGAAAACAACAGTGAGACGATGTGTGTCGATTTTGGTGAAAAATCCGGGGCCTATGTGTGAGAAAGTACGTTTAAGAGTTTTGTCTTTGACACCTGATGAGAGACAGAATTAGAGAGAATCGTTAGCGAGCAATGGCGTTTGACATTGTAACTAACAAACTTTGCGAAAGTCGCTCTGGAATGCTTTCTTTCCTCTTGAGTGACATTAGAAACCGGCAGATGACGTTCAGGGGTATCTGATTCAAAGTTTATCGTCGCCGATGACATATACACAGTTCTAGGAAGAGAGAAGAGGCGGCAAATATGAAGGCAAATCAACAAGCGATTTGTCTTCTGCTCGAATCGAAACCCCGATCTCGGCAGCTTTTTAATGACACAGATGACTCATCATTTTTTTCCTTCTTCTCGCGAAAAGGAACGTATCTTCTCTTTTAAGAAACGCTAAGTAATCCCTTGAAAGGTTCTTGAAAGAAGTAGCAAGTGCGTAAATAAATATTAATGACAAAGAAGATTTTACAAGTATAAAGGTAATTTAACAGTTGCTGCTTTTCTTGAGCAAATGAAGATCTTTAAATTGTTCAATTAAATCGTATATTTAAGAGTGGGTAATCAAATGAAAAACATCTAATTAACACGTTTCATTGTTGAGAATATATATATATATATATATATATATATATATATATATATATATATATATATATATATATATATATATAGACATATGTATATATGAAGAAAAATATAATAATATTATTTTTTTTTCAGTATATTATTCTTCATACTGTCGAATCTATATCCATATATTTGCTTACATATATATATATATATATATATATATATATATATATATAAATCAAATCCTTTATCTTACTGCAAATCGCAAATGTTTGGACTCTGCTTGAAACAATAAGAATGTATAATTATTCTTACTCTCCAAGCTTAACAGAAGAATCGTGATGAAATCGATCATAAACGAAAATTATAAGTTCGTCATTAACCATAGCTAAGAAGCTCATGAAAGATTGAAATAAAAGTTCAAATATATAAATATACACATATCTATCTATCAATATATATATATATATATATATATATATATATATATATATATATATATACACACACAAATGAAATGAGAACGAATTAAATAAAATTTAAACGATCACCACATTACTTTAAAAATATTGCTCAATACAATTTGTAGAGCAATATTCTTTATTCTAAAATATTACATATGTCTGAATGTAATATCATCGAATAAAAGGTATATATATATATATATATATATATATATATATATATATATATATATAGTGTGTATATATATATATATATGGAATGGAATATATATATATATATATGTATATATATAATGGAATATATATATATATATATATATATATATATAGGATAGATAGCAGTTGACACTGAATTGAAGAAGTAAACATTGTAATGACCCTGGAATCTTTATATATATATATATATATATATATATATATATATATATATATATATATATATATATATATATATTTATATTTGTGTGTGTGTGTTTAATTATGTTCAACCTGTACAAGGCCTGAGATTCACTCTACAGGTAGACGGTTACAGAATAAGAAGCACAGTCTAAACGGATATGTGGGTCAACAAAAAAAAAACACTGGTCAACAAAAAAAATTGAAATGGTGTCGAAACACCAAACATTTTTTAGCTAATTTGAGGGCGATGAATCTGAAAATGACCTTACTTTTTCTTGGTTAGCTACCGTTTTTACTGTACAGAAATGCTTTCGTTTTGGAAAAAAAAATTGATTTGTTCTCTGTATATATGATTTTGATGAATGTCAATATTTCTCAAAATAAAATCTTTGAAACTTCACAATTCGTATTTAAACCAACAAATATTGGTCTGCTTATTGAGAAATACTATTTTTGCAATAACAATCACACCCTAAGTTTTCAAAAATAACATGATTGAATATACAAAGCCCAACAAGTATTTTCATCAAATCATTTAATAAACTAACAGCAGAAATAAAACCTTCGTGAACATAAGAACTATGGTAAAAATTGTATCTTTTTTGTTTGTCATGTTCAATGTTATTTAAGTCCCTTTTGATATTCCAGCAGTATCATGTACAATGGAATAGGTGCATTTAATTGGGATGCCTTTAGTTGGTTCTTCTTTCCAACTGTGAAAACAAAATGCTCTCAATTTGCCTGGTTTCCTTCTGTAGTAAAGGGATTAAACTGATAGGATAAATTTATGAATATCAAACAGATTTTAGGCCTTCATTTTTTATGTTACCTTAATTATCACGGTTACTAAAGTTTATGACCGATAAAGTTCATCAGTTAATTTGAATTTCGGCGATAAATTGGAAAAATTCGGTATTTCTATTTAAAACTTTTTTTACTCCAAAACACGTATTTCTTTAAAAAAAAAAAAGAAAAAAAGTTTATTCCAGGTGGGTGACAGAAATTGCTCGGCCTACTTGAAAATTGATAGGTTTTTACAACCATTATTAGTTAAATTTTGCAATCAACCAAGATCGTAAATTGATCTTTTTTCCAAGAATGAGCATTTTAAGTACAGCAAAAACTGTACGTAACCATGAAGAACTAAGGTCATTTTCGGAATCAGCACAATCAAATTAGCTGAGAACGTGTTTTGTTTCTTGGCACCAAAAATCGTGTTGACCAGTATAATGGTTAATCTTAGACTTGAACAGTTTAAGATTGTAGTGATCGAGGAAGCACCCTCTTGGGAGTCGGTTCCACATTTTAGCGACTCGTGGAAAGTGAAACTGACATTTTAGCAATTAAATACGAAGGGGATGAGTAGTTCTCTACTATGTGCTTGTCATAGCGGGTCCTAACCGAGAAAATGAGAATAGATGGAACTAAGTAATGCGGTTCGTCTGAACACTTTCCACGGAAATAACGATAGAGCATCGAAAGACTTGCGACTTTTCGTCTGTAGGAAATGGGTTGTAGGGTGGAAAATAATCCATCACACACAAGGACGGGAGACGCTTTCGGACTCTATCGAGACTAGAAAATGAAGACTGCGCAGCTGCTGCCCTTAAATGGTAAGCGTTTTCGGCTTGATCGTGTAAATGTGGAGTTAATTACGTAGTGGAGATGTCGAGGGCAACAATCATTTTTTTTCCTGCAGCTTTAGCGATGGATCGTAATGTAAGAGTTCCCCTTGAGGTTTGGGTTGAGCTTAAATCCCAAGAGGAGCTCAAAACATCGGCCGGGGTCTCCACAACAGCAGACCCGTTCATCTTGATAGGCAAAAATTCAAGATCAACTCAATGATAATGAAAAATCACTAGTTTGGTTTTCAAGACATTGAATCTTACCTGTTAGTTCTTCCAACGGTGAGCTGTTAAAGCCAGGTCAATTGAAAAACGTTCTAAAACACCACTTACAGAAAAATAAATCCGGCTGACTAAACATCTTAGGTAACATTCCTCGGTTTTCACAGTAGCAAGTACATGACAACCAAGCATATTACAGTTCTGAATGAAACAGTAGTTGTGACATTAGAAACAATAATTACTTGATTTTTTACGAATTATCAACCTGTTTCAGGTTATGTAAAGCCAGAAAATATTTTTAGATTTTAAGGATGTTTTGGAGATAAAAAAATAGTTTCTGGCTTTAAATAACGTACAAAGAGTAGATAAACCGTAAAAAAGAATCAATGTTTTTGTTACTTTCTTTACATTGCTTATCTAAAAATCTTAGATTATATGTATATACCTACGTAAGTATGGCGACATAAGATTATAACATCTACTAATACGATAAAAAATAATGTTGCGATTTAATACAATCTGATAGTCGCCCTTTATTTTTGCCCAAAAGGGCTACGACCAAAAGAGAAATTATTTTTTAATAATAATTTCCTTTGATTCTTGCGATAAGAAATTGCCATAATACACCAAATTATTTTATCCATTCTTTTAATCTTAGATTCTTATAGATATAATTCTAGACATAACGTTTCGACCTGGCCATCGTCAACAGTTCATTACTTTGCCTCGGAGAGGATATTTTAATGAATTATGATGTTTACAGTATTTTTCACCCAATACAGGAACACACAAGATAGATTTTTACTGAATGATGTTGCTTTATGAACGTAAGAATTGTATATCACGAGGATAAGTAGAATAGATAACGTTTGACCCTGGATTGAAGAAGTGACCAGGGAAGCATTCTCTCAGGTATCTTCTATATATATATATATATATATATATATATATATATATATATATATATATATATATATTGTTTGTGAAATAGCTAGCACTCCTTCAACAATCTACCAGATGGCCTGGCGCATAGCCTTCAATAATCTACGATTAAGGACTTCAACATTTGATTAATAAGTTGATTAATAAGTGGATACTAAGCTGATTAATATTCGAATTGATCTTACATCGTTTGGCTCTACAACATTTGACCCTCCTGTATTCCTTGTAAGTTGTCTTGTTAATTGTTTTGTAACTTATTGTTATGTGTATGTGTTTTTTCATGTATCCGTTAGCACACTGGTACTAAATAAATACATTAAGCACACATACTTTTCTGTGTAACATTCAACTCGACGATACAACATACATACATATATATATATATATATATTAATAATATTTGTCATGAATACATATATATATATATATAATATAACATAATAATTATATAATATTATATTCTTATCTATAAGGGACATTAAGTTCTACCTGGATTCTATCCTCTTGGACATTATATATATATATATATATATATATATATATATATATATATATATATATATATATATATATATGCAGTAGCGTACATAATATAAAGAACAGAAACAACAAAAGACATAAATATGTATTATTTAAAAAGTACTGCATGATTAGCAATGAAATTTTTACCGAATAAAGATTAGGTGTAATGCATAAATATTATACAAAGTTACAAATATTATATATATATATATATATATATATATATATATATATATATATATATATATATATATATATATTATGTTCCTGTATACTAGGCCACTCTAGGTAGAGGGTTAGAAAGTACGTGACACAACTTATCCAGGTATGTGTGGAAGATATCGGTTAATCATAGACTTGAACAGATTGATTGTAATGATCACTGAAGCATCCTCTTGGGAGCTGGTTTCACAGGGCATTGCTTCGTGGGAAGAATCTGCAGAGGTCAAACTTACATTTCACCAAACTACAACATAAAACACATCTATCACCGCCTGTAGTAATTACGTTGACACAAACATGAATGGCGGGGTATTATCTACCATGTTTTTACATAGGAATAAAGTGTTTGAACATAGATCGCCTGTGAGCAACCGCAGACGGTCCCATTATTGAATTTAGTGGTTCATGTGACCATGAAAGAAACGCGTAACTAGACAGTAGCGTGTGTCTAATTGTTCTATATTTCTAGTCTATCCTCTATTACTATACGGATCACCATTTCTATTCTATCCTCTATTATTATACGGAGCGCTATTCTCTACTCTATTCACTATATTAATTCTCTATTCGGATCACAATACGGTGAAGATTACTATTCGATCAGTATTAACGAGCAAGTACTATTACTGCAGTGATATTCGAAAGCGTCTGGCACCAGTATTGTTCAACTATAGTTGTATCTTGATTACAAAGTCTACTATGGCATTACAAAAGTGACAACGGGTATTCGCTGGCATTACAAAAATCCTGAAGCTTAAGAGAAATCGTTTCATCCTAAAATTTGATACTACAATCGAATAAGCATTATAAACCCTGATAGTTATGATTGGTACGTTTTCTCTGGCATTATAAAATGCACTGACATGTTTAGTATACGTTGAAACATTCCTTACGATCACGACTGTACCTTGCTGATGTGAAATCGTTTGAAAGGCATCCTACAACATTTGATATCTGAGACCAAATCTATAGAGGAAACGTTGAACTAATTGTTCTGGTTAGATAATGAACCTGATAGTTATTTCCTTTAATTGGAAATAATTTATTTCGTGGGTCAAATTTCGTTGGAATTTTATTTTCTTAAAAACCGCCAGAAATTTGTAAACAAACACAAATTTATCGGTTTGTTTATTTTAGTAAAATTAGAAAATTTAATGGATCTTCGAGCATAAAAAGTAGTACAACAATTATTGGATCTACGTGGCATACGTTGGAATACCGGATGGGAAAATTATTAAAAACTGGAAGTTTTGGTAGAATAAGGGACAAAACTCGCAATAAATTGATAATTCTAACTTTTTTTTTATTATTTAGATAATTCTTTAAACCAATAATTCTTTAAACTTTTTTTTTTACTATTATTTAGAAATTCTTTAAACTTTTTATTATTATTTTAGATAATTCTTTAAACTTTTTTTTTTTATTATTATTTAGATAACCTTTTTTATTATTTAGATAATTCTTTAAACTTTTTTTTATTATTTAGATAATTCGACCAAACCGAAGTTGAACCTGGTCAGCGTATATCTAAATGGGTGACCGTTCAAAGTTCGGAATACCAGGCGCAGTGACTATAAAATGTGGAAAAAATTTACCCAAAAAAATTATTCATCGAAAAAACGCATATACGGAAGGTAAAGCGTGTGTCTAATTGTTCTGTATTTCTAGTCTAATCCTCTATTGAAACTATATGGAACTATTCTGAGATTTTTACTCTATTCACTATACTATTTTTCGCTATTGGGATCACTATACGGTGGTTACTTTTCGTTGGAAAAGTATTATCAAGCAAGTACTATTAGTGCGAAAGTGTTAATTCAAAGCGTCTGACTATTCACTATAATTAGTATTGTTCAGCGGCGTTACTATATAATTGTATCTGCGATTACAAAGTCTCTACTACAACGAGAATTAAAAAAGTGATAACGAGTATTTGTAGACATTACAAAAGTGGCAACGAGTGTTCATTGACATCACAAAACATGTATTCAATAGTGAAAGCAGAATAGCATCTATAACATTTTTATTATCTGTCTATATTTCTGAGATGAGGTATTATGTACATTATTTACATTATTCGGACTATTGCCCTCATCTTTGTCACCATATTTCAGAGGGGAATTAACAAGAGATAACTGATAACTGACATTTATTAAACATGGCACGTGGAACTAGAACAGTCTACCCCAGTGAGCGAAATAAAGGGTTCAGTTCGACTTTCCAACTATCGGAAGAAGCCCGGAGCATACAACGGCCGAAACGTTGTAATAAATATGACGACAAAGATGAGAACAATAGTCCGAATAATGTAAATAATATTATTATTACTTCAAATCTCCCATGAAAATTAAATTTCGGCATTAAATGACCCATAAGGATGTTGATATGCCGATAAAGAAATTAACGTAATGTGGCGAGTAATGCAAGAAAAATCCATACGTGTTTGTGAAGTTAGATGTTTTCTTTGGGGTCAAAGAGTAGAGAAAAGCCTACAACTCTAAACTTATTATTATTCATTGCGTCGTAGAACATATCTCCTGCATCTGAGGATTACAATTTGAATACAACATTCGCCATTTGAATGTCACAAGGAACTTTTCAAATCAATAATTTTTACGGATGTATGTCAAAACACTAACATTTCATTGCGACAGTAACCGACGTTTTGCTATCTCTCCAAGAAATCGTTCAATGAATTCAGCTCTGAAGTTTTTTTCTTTATTTAAACTTTGCGTAATTTCATTTCACAAAGACTACCTCCTGGAAATCATTCTCTATCAATTTTATATCAGTTTTTACTGTCCAAGAACGACTTTTGGCCTTTGATAAAAGTGAGACATTTCCGAAAATCAAGGAAAGTTGTAAACAATTTCAAGACACACACATAAGTAATTGAGCGATGATACAAGGGCGATGGTAGATATATTTAAAAAAAAAAATACAGCGCAAACAATATCGTAACAAATTACGAAAAAGTTTATTGATGATATTCCGTATAACAAATTCTAAATTATTTTGCAACCTACTCATTGATCTTTGAACAAAACAGTTTTATAAAATTAGCCACCATTACACAATAAAATATTCAAGTAAACATTAACCTTAGACTTGAAGTAGCAAAATATCAAAAGGCTAAAAATAACTTCTTCATATGGTTTACACACACACACACACACACACACACACACACACACACACACATATATATATATATATATATATATATATATATATATATATATATATATATATATATATATATATATATATATATATATAAACAAAACAGGATTGTTTCCTCAAATAGGAGCAGATCCCAAATGAAACAAGGAGAGTGTCGCCCCACCCTCCCATGATGTTCAAGACGTCCAATATCAATGAAGTGATCACTTCAATCCAAGTCCTGTGAAGTAAACATTAACCTTAGACTTGAAGTAGCAGTATATCACCATACACCCTCCCAGGATGTTCAAGACGTCCAATATCAATGAAGTGATCACTTCAATCCAAGTCCTGACTTATCCCACGTTGTCATTTTCTTAGATCATAAGGTGGCCAAAATCGAATCTTCAGCATATATCTTCCTATTTGGCTGGTCCAAGCAATGCGAAGGCGCAAAGAAAAAAAAATAAGACTCGAATAAATACTATTTTTATATCAATTCCTTCGTACGGTAATTGTTTAATTGTTGTTAAACCCAAGAATACGCATGCAATTATCGGCCCAACCGGCTTCTACCTCAGACGTTACGCTTTGTTGACTTGACAAAGTTTGTTTTATGGATTTGGTAAAGTTCGTCAAACATGCTCGCCCCAATCAAAAGATTTTAAAAGCCTATTTGGTCACTTATTAAGGAGACAGAATGTCGAGAAAAATAAACATGTACACCTCTCGTAAATAAACAGTTTCTTACCTTTCTTTATTAAAATCGATTAATGATAATTAGTACATATGAATACATACGTGACCCCTCAGGGTGTCGGCGATCATGGCTCTACACAACTTCCTATTTGTAGATCTTAGTAACATTTTTCTTTTCGCTTTCACACCCAAGCCCTGTTCTGAAATCCATTTACACTTCTCTCCTCTATGCCTCTTACCTTCAGTTTGACCTGTGAGTGTCAAATTCTCCAAGCCCTCTTTTCTCATCATTTGTCCTAGAAATTTCAACTGTCAGTCTGATTCTACTTATAAGTGTTTCTTTTTGTTTTGTTTTTTGTTTCCATCTTCCCTCGTTTGTTTTCTTGTTTCCATTTTCGTTGCTCATATGTTCAGTCTATTTTATTCTCATCATCCTTCTGTAGAACTACATTTCCGTTGTTTTTTCTTCATCTTTGAGGAGATTGTCCGGCATTCACTGCTGATAAAATCAACGATCGTGTCTGGTGCTATAAAAAGAAAACTACAATACATATCAATTCGGCATTTAATCTCCTTCGAAGTAGTCTCCTTCTGGTATTTGCTTCTCGCCGATGAAATACGGAGGGAATGTGGGTGATTTGATACTATGTAAGTGGCATGACGTGTTCTTGCCGTGAAGGTTTGTCTTGGTGAGACAAGGCAATGTAGTTCGTCTAAAAACTTTCCGTGGAAGTAGCGGTAAAGCAGTGAGAGCTTACCACACCCTGCCTGTCGGAGAATGGTTGGAAGGTAGAGCATAATTCCTCATCCATAAGGATTCGGATCAAGGCTGGGTAGTGAAGTCGTGGCAGCTCCCACCCAAATATGAAAACCGTACTCCATTTTGGGCCTGATCAAGCTCTTGTAAAGGAAGAGGATAGCAGAAGTAGACAGGTACTTAGTAAAGCAGTACTGAGAGCCAACCATTTTATCTTCATCCTTAGAAACGGATTGTATGTACGAGTTCTACTTCAGGTCGGGTGTCAGTTTGAGACCCAACAGTCTTTCAAGGCACGGTGCTACCGCGAGAGGTCCTCTGTTTATCTTAATTTATGTTAGTTTGGGATCAAATCGGTGGTAATGGAACGTAACTAGCTTGGTCTTATTTTGGTATCTCCAGTTTGTAGCTTGCACTTCAGATTTTTTTATTTTGTTTACGACCATACAGCAAAAGGAAAGGAAATATTACTTTAATACAATTTTTCTTTATTTTGTGTTCGTACTTTAAATCATGGCGCACATTTAAACGATATATGAAAAATCAATTTGACACGAATTTTGTGAAAAATGTTTCACTTTCAAAGCTTCTGTTAGCATTCATAGTCATGAATTCAGGCAAATCAGTATCTGTCTATATTTCTGAGATGAGGTATTATGTACACTATTTACATTATTCGGACTATTGTCCTTACCATTGTCGCCATATTTATTACAACGTTTCGGCCTTTTAGTATATGTCTATATTTCTGAGATGAAGTATTATGTACACTATTTACATTATTCGGACTATTGTCATCTTTGTCGCCATATTTATTACAACGTTTCGGCCTTTCAGTTTCTGTCTATATTTCTGAGATAAGGTATTATGTAAACTATTTACATTATTCGGACTATTGTCCTCATCTTTGTCGCCATATTTATTACGTTTCGGCCCTTCAATATTTGTCTATATTTCTGAGATGAGGTATTATGTACACTATTTACATTATTCGGGCTATTGTCCTCATCATTGTCGCCATATTTATCACAACGTTTCGGTCTTTCAGTATCTGTCTATATTTCTGAGATGTGGTATTATGTACACTATTTACATTATTAATGACTAATGTAAATAGTGTCAGGCAAATCAGTTTGGTTTGATTAGGTTTGTTTTGTTTTAAGGCATATCAATCTGAATGGGTAATTTAATCCCGACAAGATTTTTATTGCTGTTAATTTTTTTTTTCCAAAAATGCATCCCTGGTAGTATATATTTTTCAAAAATGTATTGCTGGCAATAATTTTTCCAAAAAAAGTATTGCTGGTATTAAAACCTATTTTTGACTTTCATAGTGTTTTGACCATCTTTGGGAGATTAACTATTTGCCCATAGCTGGGACCCTAACAGGTGCTACCACCTCAAGTTACAGTGGACCTGGAAGCACCAGCAATTAAAAGGTGATTCCATGCTCCTCAAAATCTCCTTATCAAACGCCTTGTTGTCGGATGTAGTTTATCGTCTTATCCATGACGCGGACGTAGTTTATCGTCTTATCCATGATGCGGATGTAGTTTATCGTCTTATCCATGACGCGGATGTAGTTTATCGTCTTATCCATGACGAGGATGTAGTTTATCGTCTTATCCATGACGCAGATGTAGTTTATCGTCTTATCCATGACGAGGACGTAGTTTATCGTCTTATCCATGACGCGGATGTAGTTCATCGTCTTATCCATGACGCGGATGTAGTTTATCGTCTTATCCATGACGCGGATGTAGTTTATCGTCTTATCCATGACGCGGACGTAGTTTATCGTCTTATCCATGACGCGGATGTAGTTTATCGTCTTATCCATGACGCGGATGATCGTCATACTCAAGACGGGAAAAATCAGTCAATTCGCATATCTCATTAGATGACCGACAATGATCTTTATTCATTGCCGAGCGAAAATTTTCAAGATTTTTGCCATTTCCAAGGCCACCCAGATGGTGATCTGTCGTCACTTCATATTTCCCTACATTTGAAATACAAACTATGCGTTTCTGATTTAACTAAAGCAATTTTTGTCAAAGCTTTACAAACATTGCTGGTGCAATTTTTACGAAATTAAAAAAAAGGAAAAAAATATCAAATACATTCAATATTTAATTTTTAATAATTATTTAGTTTTAATTTTTTTAGCAGTGAGGGCGAAATGCGAAACCCCCAAGCAAACAACAGAAAAATAAAATAAAATAAAATAAAATAAAACACAAGACGCCGTTATGTGATAGACAGGCACAAAATTTACATTTGGCCTAAACTTGAATAAATGTTTCTCCTCGTTTTACAGGGGAAAAGGCGCCAAAACCCGGTGATTCTAACCCACTGGCGGCACCTCCTTCATTGCAAGCAAGAGCGGTAGTATCGGTTTAATAACGATGCCATATATTTTAATATCGATAAACTACACCCGCATCATGGGTAAGACGATAAACTACATCTGGCAGCAAGGCATTTGATCAGGACGCGGTGGCTGAGCAAAACTTTTTTTTTTTTATCCATATGCATATATATATCGATGGCACTCCCCACGTAAAAACGACCTTGTGTCCCATCCTTTAGAGGGGAGGCCAGCTAAATATACATGGCTCAGTATATCTGTCTAAATTTATGAGATGATGAATTATCATTATTTAACTTACATGCAAACTGTTGTCCCCACCTTTGTTGTTGTTTTTTTTTTTTTTTACTCCTAATGGATTAAAATGTTGGTTGAGGAATCTGTAGACGTAGGATTGAACTCTTAATTATTAAGGAGACAAGATATCCTTAAACATAGCCAGCGGAACAAGAAGAATTCCTTGTCCCCATAGACTGAATAAGAGGCTCAGTTAATACAAAGACCATGTAATATAGTTTATCGTCATACCCAGGACGCTCGAAATCAGTACCCAGTCGTAATATGATCTAGCAACACAAGCATGCTAACCATTAAAACACGACGAAGTCCAATAAATGATTTTCTAAGTGCATCTTAGATGTAGCGTAAGGCCTAAAATTATAGGGCCTCCAGTGAGGGTCGAACCCGTTAATCTAGCGTGACAAGTTTGCTAGCCATTACAACATGTCGAAATCGCCTAAATAATTTTCTGAGTGCATCTTAATTGTGGCACAAGGCCGTAATTATGGGGCCCTCAACTGAGGATCGAGCCTGTTAGTCTAGCGAGACAAGTTTGCTAACCATTACAACACGTCAAAGTCCCCTAAATAATTTTCTGAGTGCGTCTTAAATGTAGCACATGTCCGAAATTATGAGGCCTCCAGTAAGGGTCGAGCCCACTACTCTAGCGAGACAATAATTTTCTAGGTACATCTTAGATGTAGCACAAGGCTGAAATTCTAGGGCAGCCAGTGAATAATTATTCTATCGTAACAAGCTTCCTAGCCATTTCGCCAAGTCCAATTACCGTAAAAGAATTTCTAAGAGTAGCTTCGATGTGGCACAAGGCCAAAAGTGTGGAGCACTCAGTGAGACTCGAACTCCCTACTCAGTCGTAATTGTTCTATCCAGAAACGATTGCTAAGTATTACACCACGTAGAGGTACCCAATGATTTTCTAAGCGTAGCATAATTGTGTTACAAAGCCGAAAGTAAGGGCCACCTAGTGAGGAGAGAACTTATTATTCCCTCGTAATTGATTTAATGAGACAAGATTATTTACATTGGATACACATATTTGAGTAGTCAACCCGTCGAGCGTGAGTTTTTCGACGATAAGATTTCTTGGGATTCGCGCCGGTGGACAGGATAAGTGGATATACTGTTTAATTAATAAACAAATTCGTGACTATTGACAATCCATTTCTCCCGATGTAATTTTAAGTGTATTTCTATAGTAAAATCATGATTCATTTTGTATAAATACATTTCCTCAGTAAAATTTATCTGTTGTCTTTTTGATTTCTTGTATTGTATTGTTCTCACTTAATTAAGGTTTTCTTTGTCATATTCTTTCCCATTCAGTACCGTTCAGGATATGACAATATAATACAGCCGGCAGTAAGGCCTCTCAATTGCTCTCATTCCAGGGTCCACTCTAACACAGGGTTGTAGCACCTGTTAGGGTCCAAGCTATGGGTAAATAGTGACCCCCCCCCACAAAAAAAAAAAAAACTCTATGAAAGTATAAAAATAAATTTTCATAGTAAAAATACAAGCAATATATTTTTGTAAATGAAATTACTAATGCTCTCAAGAAAATTAAATTTCGGCAATAAATGACCCATGAGGATGTTGATATGCCGCTAAACATGAAAATAAAATAAATATGACAAGAAAATATATCCGACAGAAAAGCCTCTTAATTGCTGATGTTCCCAAGTCCACCGTAACACAGGGTGGTAGCACCTGTTAGGGTCCCAGCCATACATTTTTGGAAAAAAATTAGCAGAAATAGATTTATCAAAGAAATTACTAAGGACCCTTAGAAAAATTAAATTTCGACATTAAATGACTCAAAATATGTTGGTGTGCCGCTAAACAAACATTTTTAATGCATTTGATATGTAGTTGAATGTATATAATCGCGTTCAAAATATTTAGTTGAGTGAATAAAATTTTTGTTCAAATTCAGATTTCGACAGTAAATGACCCATAGAGGTGTTGATATGATGCTAAACAAACAAACGATTAAATCAAAGGATATATAAATTAATTATCGATTTTTTTACCTGATTTGAAAGGTAATGCTTTTATTTATTTATATTTATCTCCATTGAAGAGCTACGCTTTCTTATTCTCGGCCATTTTTGTTTAAGTTTCTATTTGTTTGTTATCGAGTCGGGAAATCGTGTTTTATGTCAATTCTTTTTCAAGCTCTGTCTGTGTTGAGATGTTGCTCTTTAAACCTGTGAAGCTGGACACGTCTGTTGATCATGGATTCTGATAACGCTCTTGTCTCAAGTTCCTTGCTTCTCTTTAGCGTTTCAATACCAACATTTGATTCCTCGTTCATGACTTTTATCAGCAGGAATTTCCGCCTTTAATCACTTTTTTATTTTTTTTTTTTGGTTCCATTTCTTTTATGTTCCGGCGATTTTATTTTATTTCACCTAAAAACATCATATATTGCAGATTTACATCTATACGTAATAATGTTCGCAATTCTAATATATTCAAGAATAACATACACACACACACACACACACACACACACACATATATATATATATATATATATATATGTGTGTGTGTGTGTGTTGTGTATTTAGGCAGCAACCCTTCATTTATACATATTTTATTAAAGATGACATACAAGGTACTACGATTAAGCTTTTTATTCATTTTTTCTTGTGTTTGAACAAGTGTTTTCTTTTCTGGACACAGAGTGTATGGAAACTGTCCCAATGTTTTATAATTTCGAGCGATAGATTGATGGATAAAGATGCAAAAATTGAGATAGATATGAAGAAACTGAGAGATAGATAAATACATACATATGCTTTCGGCTATACTTTTAGCCATTTTCAAG